>QQSS02232269.1:0-10184 GCA_003687565.2 Craspedacusta sowerbii | reverse complement strand
ATAATAATAATAATAATAATAATAATAATAATAATAATAATAATAATAATAATAATAATAATAATAATAATAATGACTTTTTAAAAAACTTTTTTTTTAAACATCGAAAATTTATTTACTCAAGTGCTCACTACTACATATTGGTGTACACATTTTAAGAACTGGCTTGCCACTCTTAATTCAGCTGACAGCGTTGTTACCAGGACAGAAGTTTTGGGGTTTCCCAAGGCTTGTCTCTGCGACAGAACAGGTAGTACATTGTGCGTATGCAAAAATTTATCGTTTTCCGAATAAGGTACTCGACGCCTTTGGCTAAATCCTTGGTCCGTCATCCAATCGAAAATGTCTGCAGTATCGTTGCTTATGATTGATGCGAACTGCTTAGCGCAATAACTGCATGATACAAAAATAAGCAGCAGCACAAAAACTTCTCTCTTCATACCTTCAAGCAAGTAAGTCTAACTCCGCTTAACTAATTTCCAATCAGTAAGCAACGTCTGTCGACTTAGTTACAAGTAAAACTATTGGAGCTCGGCCATGAACGTCCTTCCACCTCGCGAGCTCGCGAATAATGATGATAGTACTAATAATAACAATAATAATAATAATAATAATAACAATAATAAAAATAATAATACCCAATTAAAATGTTACTCAATCAAGTAATCTAGCAAAGAATCATTGAATATTCAGCATGAAGCTTGCCAAGAAACAAAACGCGTTGTATCAACTTAATCACTTCCAAATTACCTGATTGACATCACAAACGGTCAGTTGAACACGAATAAGATTACGCGAGAAGTCCATGATGCGATCAACCTGAATACCAAAGCTCTTCACCAAAGTGGTCGCCTGAACGCTGAAAAAAAGGCAAGAATAGATGAAAGCAAAAGCAGAGGGAATCGGATACATTTTACAAACACTTGCTCGACGAATTATCGAAGCAAATGCACTGGCCGCCTAACCTCTCGATTTCTAGCAAATTAAACGTGCCTTCTCTAGAAATACATATGTCTGTTATTGGACAGTGCGACATGGAAGGTCATACATTTTCGAAATAGGATCATAAGTCTTGTAGTTAGGTAAAGCAACCTGCAGTTCAGCAAAAAGGATTTAAACGGATTCTCGTCAGAAAAAGCAACGATGAAAAAAGCTCAAAACAAACTTTGAGTGAAAGAATGTATGTTGAAATGGCGCTTTGAATACAAACGCACCACAAGGGGCGCCGGCAGTGTGTGTGCGTGTGTGTGTGTGTATGTGTGTGTGTTTGTGTGTGTTTGTGTGTGTGTGTTTGTGTGTGTTTGTGTGTGTGTGTGTGTGTGTGTGTGTGTGAGTGAGAGTGCGAGTGTGTGTGTGTGTGTGCGAGAGAGAGTGTGTGTGTAAATGTGTGTGCGCGGGCGCGTGTATGGGCGTACGTGTGCCAGTGTGCAGGTGCGTGCTTGCGTAGGTGTGTGCGTGTGTGCATGTGCGTATGTTTGTGTGTTTATGAGTGCGCGTGTGCGCGTTCTGCGTGTGTGCAGTGCGCCTACACAACAAATGCAACGTGAGGTACAAGCACAAACGAGAATCTACTTGCTCTGCAGTAAGTTGTCCAAATGCATGAAGAACAAGCCCTACGTCAATTTATCAATTTATATATAACGGCTCGAGTTAAGACAACGTCACAGGTTTGTGAATGGCACCTTCGTCACGGCGTCGTACCAAGACTAATACAAAGTAATTACTTTCACCCTTTGCTACTGTAATATCACCATATCCTTAAAATATCAAACGTTACGTATAATCCACGAGCTAGTTGAACAGAGTTTTCTTGAGGAGTTTCAGCTAACACACAAAATTACGTAATATCAGTTCAAACATACCTCGGCAAAGTGACAAGGTTCTCGGCAGTCACTACACGGCCTTCTGATGGGGACGACGGCCCGGCAATTGTGCGCTCAGGCGCGGCCACGCAACTTTTTACGAGCACCTCGGAGTCAACAAACGACCGCGACACTCGTGACGGATTCCTTGAGGCGCGATGGATCACTGGCTTACTCAGAGGTGGAGATTTGCTTCGAACCCGGGAGTTCACCTCATTCGACGGGTAGTCACAAGGAAGTCGAGGACTGATGCTCGATCTCATAGCGAACTCGAGTGGTTGAATAATACTCGCCACCTCCTAGGCAGCCAAACAGACGTAAACGGATCGATGTAATGGGACAAAAACAATAAATGGAGGATAGTTCTCAGCACCTACAAACAAGTGTTACAAGACTACGTTTGAAACTTCGATAAACAAACTTATGTCCAGCACAGTTGGGTGTTATCATCGATAATGTAAAAACTATTCGTAAGGTATTTCTTTCCGCCAAACCAATTATTTGATCATGCATCACAGAAAGGCTTTGTGTCAAGCAGGTTTTAAACTAATATTTAGAACCTGCTCAACACGCTTTAGAGAGAATGTAGTTTGTCAATTTGTAAATGCATGCGTTCAGTAATTGCGCCTCAAGATACACACAAGAAGTCATCTTGGTTGCTAACATTTTTTGATTGTAGTTTTTTTTCCCCGAAGCATCATGTGGAAGAGGGTACAAATGGCAAACACATTGGAAGAATACCAGGATGGTAAGTCAGGAAGGTTGTCTTTTCAACGCAAGCAATAAATTTATGGTAAAAATGCATTTCACAATTATGTCCTCGCATCGGCAAATTGCTTGATTATCCTTGAGCATAATGGTGTTTCTTGCGAAGTCAGTGCAGCGTGTCTGGCTGCATGGCAACCATGTACTCTGGAAGTCTAGCTTACATTTACTCGCATAGTTTACATCTTTTGTTTCAGCGCCCGACTACTAAGAATATTCACAACCAAGAATATTCACAACCATGTTAGAAAGAGCTAAAACTGATTCTTCACTATTATTGGCATATCTCAGGAATTCTTGTTGGTCGATCCAAGTGAGCGAAAATCTCAACAGAGCATCAAGCAAGATTCTTAACTATTCTTGGCATTTCGCAGGAATTCCTGCTGGTCAATCCCAGTTAGCGGGAATCTCAACAGAGCATCAAGCAAACAAACTGATTCTTTACTATTCTTGGCATATCTCAGGAATTCCTGTTGGTCGATCGCAGTGAGCGGGAATCTCAACAGACAATCAAGCACACAAACGCCATGGGCAATCTCTCAAAGTCGTCAATACCTGCCTGGACATGGCATTTCCTTTATTCAAGAGTTCAACTCGAGTTTGAGTCGCAGAAGCAAGATATGCTTCAAGTCGTCGAGGGATATAGAAACAATCTCGTGCACTAAGTCCTCAGCAGTTAAAGCCAAGTTACATTTAACAGTCCAAAGAACATAGGACTGAGATGACTATTGAATATTTACTATAACATAATTAATATTTTAAGCATTTGGTTTTGATTTTCACTAGACAAAAAGTTTTAAACAATACTTTATGTACTAATGCCACGGGTCTGATTTGCAGGTTCTTTACTCGCGATCACCGATTTCAACGCTAATATTAAAAACTTTGAAAGCGTAGAGCAACACCTAAATTTAGCTGGTTGAAGTCATTATTTTTTCGTTTGTCTTTTCTCTTTTTTTATAGCATCCTCATAGATAGCATAATGGAGTGGGGGATTTGAGAACAATATTCTAACGCTTCCCTTTTTAGAAGCACCCTACTGCGCAGTATACAAATAAGCAAGATCTCTTGAGAATGCAATTCAACTGAATTCTTGTCTCTATATTGTAAAACAAAGAACGGACGCTTAATTTGCTAAGCAGTTCGAACATGAATTGATTTAATAGATATTGGATTTGTATCATCCGTTGGACATGCTTTCACGCTAAGAAAAGTCGTTGATAATTCTTTCAATAATTTTAACTACTAAGTTCTCAGGCCCAACAGGTAAATTCCCCAAGTAATATTGTTTTTCAAAAACTGGGCTTTACATAAATGACAAAAGTTTCACTGTAAACGGAATTTTTGAAATGGATATACACTTACTCGAAAAGTAGTACAAAATCAAGAAATATATTTTTGCAGGCATAACATTCAGTAGAATAGTCTCTCTGAAGATAAAGCCACAAAAATTCTGACCAATCAGCGGCAAGGACGCAAACCCATGCATATTTCCAACACTTACCACTGGTTGGAACTCGTATGTAATTTAAACTTGCATAATAGATTACTATATGTACTGGCCAATAGTCTACACCAACCACTGATAGGAGGTTGTGCATAGCTTACACACAGCATAATATATAACTGAATATACCTGGCCTAGAGTCTATACTTACCACTGGTAAGAGCTTGCATATAATTTAGACTCTCAAAATACGTAACTGCGAATAACTTGCATTTAGTCTACTCCAACCACTGGTAAGAACTTACATATAACACGTATGACACTTGCATAACATATAGCTGCGTATAACTTGCATATAGTCTACACTACAACGAGTCTATACTGGTGAGAACTTGTAGATGTTTACACATGCATACCTTCTAGCTTTATACAATTTGCTGATAGTGTATACCAACCACTGGTAAGAAGTTATATATAATTACAACTAATATTTGAGCTTATATATTATTGCTGCATAACATGTAACCGAATATAATATTCACATAGTCTACACTTGCCACTGATGATAGTTCACACTTGCATAACACATAACCACATATATTAGGCCTATGGTCTGTACCATCCGCCGGTAGGAAATTGCAAATATTTTACACTCCCGTGATATATACCTTCCATAAGTACACATAACTTGCATAGATTTTACAATTAACAACGGTGGACTAACACAAACCTGCGTAATACGTGCGTAAAATCACGTACCATCGGCGGGAACTTGTATCTCACCATCTGCTGAGGTGCCAAACGAACAGATTCCTGTACCTCCATGTCACGCGCGTTAACGAGGCGGTAGAAGATTTCACTCTGACCAAGCTATATCAAGTTCAAAACAAGGGGAACCTTTTTCTCATCGCCACCAATATAAACGACAACTCACTTAATGGAAAGAGCTAACTTCAAACAATTCTCGCAATTAAGATGGGCTTCTTCAACAGGCGGCAACGCAGATGAGCACTTTCTTCAAAGATTGCAATCAGCCAGAATGGTTTAAGCGTTGGGAAAATATTCAGGCAGCTGATATGAATGCGAATAGCAATGACTTCATAAAGGCATAATCGATACAAGGTAAACGTCACCAAAGGTCGGTACTGGTATACAAGCAACAATAGCAGCTGTCCACCAAGCGTAGATAGCATATAAGGAATAGTTATAAAGGAGCAAGGAAATGGATATCAAACTTATAACTGAATACAACGCTAACGCTCCGAACAAGAATGAAAACGAAAGTGGCATGGCTACCTGATGAACAGCATTCAGCTCTTGCACTGACATGTTGCATTGAACTGGCAATACTCGAATAGGAGCTTTCCACCTAAAGAAACACTTGAAAGCCAGCTTACCATTAAAAATTTATTTGCACCATTAAAAAAAACATAGCACAACATCACACCCGATCACCATGCACAATACTGGTTTCAGTGAATGAGTAAGCGAGCGAGCGATTGAGTGAGTGAGCGAGTGAGTGAGTGAGTGAGTGAGTGAGTGAGTGAGTGAGTGAGTGAGTGAGTGAGTGAGTGAGTGAGTGAGTGAGAGAGCGAGCTACTTAGTTAAAGGGATTTTTGACTTATCAGTCTCTGTAAAACAAGCTAAATTTTTACCTTCCACAATATAATCTGTTTAAAGAATCAAATAGATCTATCTTGCACCAGCCTACATCTGCTACAGAGCCACGATTTTCATTAGCATAGGCTGCATTTCCCATCAGACTGGAGGCACGCACGACCACACACAAATCCACGTTTTGTCCTGGCATGCACCTACAAAAACATACGGTCAACATGAACCACTAGCAACGCGGATTCACGAGCAGCCTGCGTAACTCCAAAGCAACAACTCAGGCAAGACGTACGCTACTCACAACTGCAAAGAAAATTATGATCAAGCCCTTCGCTAGAAGGTGCTCGTCTTCAATGCCAAGCAGCGATGCGCCACCCAAAATGAATTTGATTCCAACGATAACACAACAGGCTCAAAAGAAGATGTCAATATTACTTGGGAAACATCTGCTTTACACCAAGCATAGCAGTGCCAATATGCATTAAGTCAGATTGGAGTCGAGCTGGGAATTTCATGGGAACAAGCGGCAGTTGTGCACTTTCGCGTACAGGAATTCCGTTCATGCACTGAATTATCACAAGCTGACAACAGGAATAACGCATCTGTGGAGCACAAACGAAATCCCAGAACACCGCAAACCCTGACCTAAACAAATAAAACAAAAATCCAAAGCGATGGAACGTAACTATTTTACACATAAATTTCCGTCACGAACATCAAACCACAACAGTCTGCAATATGCGTAAACAACAAATCGACAACAGTAACGTGGCTTCGTTACGTTGAACAAATTGTCCTAAATCTACATTAACATCGTGATTTTTAGCACGGCATTCCGTGGCGTATAAAACCACTTCTACCAAGAAACCTACCCGGGGTCGTAAGGAGCCCGCGCAAACGCACTTTCAGCAATCTGATCGTGCACACCATAAGCTAAAGGCATCTAAAGCCAGGCAAAAGGCCAGAAGTAACACACACACATTCGACCGTGTTCAATATCAAGCCTTGGAAAACTACGAGCCCTCTCAAAATCCTCGAGCAGAAAAGTAAATTTTTAGATACTAGCCAAGATCCCTTACAAGAGAAGGCCTTTTTCATTTCATTCTGTAATAAGAAGCAAACATTTCTGAAGAAAAACCAAGCTCAAGCAGTATGGTCATCATTGCTGCTTTGAAAGCATAATCTTTCAATTAGTGCTTGTCACGAATCCGCCCAAACAAAGCTCACAACCACGCTGATCAATAATAAAAAAAGCCAAGACTTGAACCTGAGAAAATGAAATATCTTGAGCTTCATCGCTTCCATTCCTACCATACACATTTGCAGCAGGATCAGGAATCGCAGGTAGCACCGCTAGAAAAGGGTTTCCACGCAGCGAGCGTAGCTCTTGCTTCAAACGCTCAAGCTCCAACTGTTGCCTGTACAGCTCTGCTTCCTGTCGCATTTCTATGAGACGCTGCTCGTGCTTGTGAATGCCGGTGAGTGGAGAACACTGCTGCTGCGCGCATCTGACCACAGGGTATCCTTCTTACACATAACACCAAACAAAATTACGGTTACGTTTGTTATTATGCATGCTTTCGATGAGAGATAAAATATAAAATAAAAAGGTAAACGATTCTGAAAATGAACTTGTCAAACAAGCCACTACCATAAGATACGTCACGAATCCAGAAGAAAAAAAAACATATTTGAGAACAATGAGGCAACCGGGCTAACTGTGCACTATTCGACGCATTAAGACTCAGCTGACCTATGCCTCCGCAAGCCTTGTGTCCAAGTTCATTCCTCTAAAAAATACAGTACATGTTGACGAAAGGCAATCATTGAAACCAAATCAAATATGCTAGAACATCCAACGTAGAGAAGGGGTAGCCCAGCGGTTTGAGGTAAACTTTATCCAAGCTTCGCCACTTCTATCCTTCGGGAAACCATCTGTGTAATCCAACAAGAGATCAGCAGTTAAAGATGTCACCGGCTTAAGTACGCGCTGTAGTAACAATATATTGACGGGTTATGGAATGCTCATAGATGCCTGAGTATGTAATCTAGGCACTTAACAAGTGGACAAGCAAGGGAAGACAGCGTTATAATTAACCAGCACATAGAGTCACTGGTGAAAGGGACAAACTGCATATAGGAGCATCACGCAAACACCTTGGTCCGGAAAAACGCCAAGTCATCTAACCTGAGTTCGCCTCAAGATAACTGCTTGATGTTACAAGCATGCCTAATGCCGATCGTAACAATCTTCAGCCAGAGAAAGCCGAAACGCAATCAGATGAAGCGCTGCGCTAACTAAGGGATACCAATAATTTAATTCTAGGTAAGAATCCGAAACTAGCTTGGTGCACCCTTGATAAAAGTTTAAGCTGAAGCCTTTGCAACTGTCTGTTGAAGAGAAACACACAAAATCCCAGGAAGAAAATCGAGCAACCTTGTCACTTGCAGCCACATGCAACAGTTGCAGTCTCATGGCCTCGACTTCGGACTTCAGTAGAAAATTTGCGGTTTCGTAAGCCTGGAGTTGCTTCTGCATTTCAAGAGTTGCCTTCTTCGGGTCTAAAACACAACTCCGGGAAAGAATTATAAATTTTAAGGGCTTACAAAGTATTTTAAGACGACTGTTTTCTTTTCTTTAGGCCCTCCCCAGCCGACGAGGTTCTCTGGATGACATGAGGAGCTAGCTAGAGAGCCGGAAATTTACCACAAGACAAAGAAAAGTCGCTTATACCTAACAGTAGGTCTGCTAAAAACAAACCAAATCTATTTTAAGATACTTTTGAGTGCAAGCATAAACGATACTACCGCCAAATCCTTCCGAAGCGCCTGTTCAGAAGGATACAAAGGAATTCCACAAACCATTCTCTTCATCAGAACGCAGCTGTAGGACTTCTTCTTCTAAGACGCGCAAGTATTCAAGTATCCGCGAATCCTGGCCATTGCCTTTAACGTATTGGTCACGAAGAGAGCTAGCATTAGAATGGAAAAACGATCATAATTTATGCCAGAACGTATCTCAGAAATTAAGTTTGAACTTATGCAAAAAACGCTTGACAAACTCATGTAACACACATGCTAAGGTATGAGATGAAAACTAGTGAAATCAAATCACGATACTACAGCCAATAAAGCAGAAGGCGATGAATGCATTAAGTATTCACATCAAAGCGTACTCTACGTAGCAAATTTACAACATAAACAAAGCTACTCTTAATTTCTCTAGGCCTAGCCTGTACTTATTGGGACGGAATATGCTACGCCTGACTTTCCGAGACATCTAAGCACCTGTCATATCAGTTTAAGATTGATGCAAGGGACAAATAAGGTGCTACCATCACTATAACAAAACTACGCAACAGGAGGATTGCATAGCTTAGTTGCAACAAGAACGGGGCATCAATAAACAGGATTCAAGACCACTCCTACACCTATGACAGAAGCAACGGAAACGAAGTCTGCGAAAAGTCTTAGTGACGCATCGCAGCAGCATGCAACCACACCCAATCTTTTTTTTAAATACACCAAAGTTTGCCGGAAATCGGAGGGCTAAGATTATTCACTCCCTGAGTCAATAACGAACGGGATCGTAATACGCAATCTAAGAGGTTCCAAAGTAAAACCATCCGTCACATTAAGCGATACGATTTGAGTTTCGAATTTACGGCCCTGCTTGGAGTTTTTACGGTTATTACACAATTCCAAAGCAAAGCGCTTACACAAAAATAATAAGCCTTGATAGTAAAAAATCTCACCACATTAGCTGAGCCTTGGCCAGCTACACTTTCTTACAACAGCAAAAAAAAAAATCTTGAAAAATTGATGGTGAAATATTAACCCAACTCGGCATTACCACTCTGCCTGAAGAAAGAAAAGGGTCATAAATTCGGTAACTTGTGCACATAAACACAGTATTCATGATTTAGAGAAACGTTTTAGGAGATTCCTACATGATATCATTGAGAAGTTTTTTTAAATTCTGCAGAACATCCCCTTTTCTGATGTCAGCCGGGTTAGTCGATGCATCGGTTGGTGCCACGAAGCTGAGCAAAGAAAACAGACTTCACTTAGCACACTTGAATCAGCAGCTATCCGACGAGAACAGAGAAATGAAAGTATCCACCAAGTCTGCACACGCAGCATCAAGTGAAACAGTGCCCTGCGCCATGTTTAATGAATCTATACAACATATGCGATCACGTATTCCGGAACATGGGCCAGGATAAGTCGTTCCTCTCCACTAAGTCATGCAAATAGTCAGTACCAGGCATCGTCCTAATCAGCTCAAGAACACCCAAACGAACTGAAACCAATCACCAACGCCGAAGTACAGAGAAAACAGTATGTCAATATTTGAAAGACCGATTACCTTCAGAAAGCAATACATTTGTCACACTTTTTAAGTCAGGAAATAAACGAATACATGTATGTATGTATGTATGTATGTATGTATGTATGTATGTATGTATGTATGTATGTATGTATGTATGTATGTA
>QQSS02232268.1:0-21700 GCA_003687565.2 Craspedacusta sowerbii | reverse complement strand
ATATATATAAGTTTGGGGGGAAAATGGCATCTAAGAAAAGAGCAAAACAAACATTTAGCAATTCCAGCCTATGCATCATTAAAAACAAATACGTAGCTCCGTACCAGCTGCGTCGTGACAATATGAGTAGCTTCATTTAATCTGTTGGCCTCCAAAGTATCTCCATCAAAACTGATGAATGTTAAGTTACAAATCATCATCAACGCATAATCTAATAAATCCATCCAGACAAAAGGAAAAGAGTTGACACAACAGGAACAATACAGATACATGCAAATCGGAAATATTATCAGCGAAAGTAATAAACCAGTAAAGAAAATAGCTAACAAAAAAAAAGTGCCGTAAATAGTGATATAAAGGTCGAGTTAAATATTAAAAAGTGCTAATACTTAGGAAAATAGTGCTATAATAAAATAGTGTCGAGCGAGTTTTCAGCAGAAAAGCAGCTATAGGTAGGTCGCAAAACAATCTCACTTGATGTAAACAAATATGCCAACACGCATTTGAAAAAGGATACGCAATAATATACCTCCGCAGCTTAGGCAGCTCATCTTTTAAACTATCATGGATTACGAATTTGAGGTCCGTGAAAACATCAGCAAGCTAAAAAAAAGCAAGCAAGTACAGGGTTACTACCACCTTTGCGTCAGCATTAGCTTGGGCGTAGCAATAACGTGACGACATTTTGTACAGCCCAAAACATAAATTTGTTCCATTCAAACTTGTATTGCGATATGATGTCAAACACATGTTCTTATAACTCCAAAACTGAAAGAGAGAACCAGCAATGCTTATGAGGTAGCAACTTAACAACCACAACAACAACAACAACAACAACAACAACATAAAAAAAAAGAACAGCACTTCATTTCAACTCTACTTAGGCAAGAAGTCAAATTAAACGTGAAACGAAGACAAATCGCTGGCAATCCAAAGCAGGTGCAAACGAACCGGAGACAGCTGAAAACTTTCCAAGGATACACTTGACTGAATCTTCTCAGCATCCGGCACCAAACGTTCCTTCGAGCAAGAAGCTTCAGTGGTCGACTGCTGCGTATCGTGTTTTGTCTTGGTTGACGGAGAACCATCCTCATTCTTCTTTATGGAAGGTGATCCAATAGTAGGCACATCATGATGAAACTCTTCAAAATGATCCTTCTTTTTACGATAGCATGATGCCCCGTAAGGACATTTCGGCTTCTTCGTCTAGACAACAATATACTCATGTCTATCGAAGGGAAGTCCCCGCCTGGATTGAATGAAAAGACGCAAAGATGATCCGACAATTATAACATCGAAAAAGTTAAGGAATATGCCCATCCTTTCGTATTGCTCATCAAACCAGTCCCAGTACGTGAATTATGCGTGCAATCGCGAGAGAGAGCATCAAATACCTTCTTGGCGGGTATGGGCACGTCAGGAGAGGTGTCACTTTTCCGCTTGCCACTCACTCCATGAGAATGAAGGAATTCCTTTATGGAAGCGGGATCCGGCTTGTCCATTTTCTTGGCTTCGGACGGCACGTCATCTCCACAGGAACGTACAGCACTCGCATTTAAAGGCTGATGTGCTTTTGCAGAGCGTAAACTGGACTCATTATCAGACGCAGGATTATCATTCCCATCATCCTCATCTCTTTCCTTCTGTCCAGCTGTTTTCTTTGATTCAGAAAAAAGCTTCTAACAAAATGAAACCCAAGCAAAGTGATATTAAATCTTATCAGCACACAATAACGAAAAACCTAGCATTTGGTAATCTACATCTAAAAATAGTTCTTTTTATATTAGTCTACAATAAATACCACACGGAGAGAGCATAGAGATTTCGAACATAGAATAAAAAATAAATCAAGAGAAATGTTAAATAAACTTTAATGAGTGTCTAACGAATAGGATTTGTTAAGTTAATTAACACCAAGAAACGCCAAGGCATTACGCAAAATAAAGTCAAATTCTATAAATACCTGAAAACCTTAAAGTGCCTAATAACAAAAGCAATGTAAATGTAAGATGCACAACGATTAATAATATCTACGAGGCTCTGTGGACATCCTGATTCCTTCGGATCGTCCAACGTTCTCCCTGAGCACTGACTCAAGACCCCAGTAAAGTCTAGAAAAATTGTACGCAAAACCTGATGCTGCTTGCGACACTTACTGCTTTGCCGTCGGTAGATTCCCAGCTGGGACGAAAGCGGTAGGTAACAACAAGCACCGAGCTGATGGATGATTTAGGAAAACAAGGGCTAGGATTTAACTGGCCATAGAGAGTAGCGAGACGATACCGTCATTATCAAATTACATGCAGCTTCCATTAGGCATGAACATATACACTAATAGGACATCTTGAAACCCTAGGGAATTGAGAAATTGAATACGCACAAGGAAACTTGCCATGCGATATCTACTTAATGGCACAGAACATTTCCTCTGCAGTTGGTGGCCGATCAAGATCGTCTGTATCATATCACTGAGGAATCACAATTAAGACGGTGTCGACAGAATCTGTTGAACAGAGATTCGAATCATTCTGTTCAGCGTTTGAGGGCGTGTGCTTTGTGGGCTAGCATAGAAGGTAGGAGAGTCCATGCAATGCTTTGAGGCAATCGTAGATTGTCACGATATTCAGGAGCATCTTAAGGCTCTTGCGACTTGCGCTGCTAACAGGATTCTTCATCAAGCGCGGTTCTAGATGACTACCGCGCCTAGGTTTATGTTTTTACGGTACTAAATTTTCTAATTTATCTTTCCATGATGTCTTTAAAAGTGAGCAGTGTTTAGCAGCTTAACAGTTCCGATATCTTGCTCGAAAAACCAGTCTTGACTTTCCCTACCCGCCTTGAAACCCAGCACCTCCAATCCAGTTATGAAAATGGTATCTTTGATGTTTGCCCAGCACTCTTCAGGAGCCAGTGGCGTCGGCGCTAGTAAAATCCAGCATAATTGCAGACGCGCCTTCACATGTAAAGATTACTAGCATCTAGCTTCCAGCAAAAGGCGCCCTTGCATTTGGGTGGAGCTGTCAGAGGAACAGTCAGTTTCGTTTTCAGTAGTGTGAAGAGTCACTGCACTGAAAAAAAAAAGATGACCAGTCCAACAGCCAGTCTCAGGCGGGTTATGACATCGCCTAGCAGACCCTTCGGCTTGGATGCAACCCCGTTTTCCTGTAGTCGTTGGCCTGCTGATTAGAGCTCATACGCTTGTGTTAAGAACAGGTCTGCAGCTGGACCGAAGGAGTTATCGTTAGGAACTTAGTGTTAGTGATACTCCCTAATTTCTAGTCCACTTGCCGACTCGAGTAGTAAGTCAACAAAAGTTCAGCAACGGCGGCTTAAGGAACGGCTGTGATAACAACGGAGGAGCTGGTAGAAAACGTTTAACCGCCCTCTGATAACGTCAGAGTTGGAACACACGCGCTGATAAAAGCAGCTGTTCGACCATGGGCAAGCTTCAACTTTCTGGTCATGAACCGGGCCTGGTCTTCTTCAGATGCCTCCAGCTGGGAGGGGAGATGCCTATAGGGAGGAGGGGGAAATCAAGGAGTTCTCGATCCCCAAACCGAATGAAGAATGACGAGGTTCGCCTTGAAGTTAGCTGATTGTCAATATCGTGCAGCCTACACCTTCGACAACAAAGTAGGTGGACGACAACCGATTTTTCTTAGCCAAGTCATATGAATTAAATTCAAACGACATATGCAACTATTTGCAATTTGCTACTTACGCCAAACCCAAGGGCAAAATCATTTTCTGGAAAATTCTAGGAGTACTTTAATACCTTTAGATCAGCAAAATCTGTAGCTGTAGTCCAGTCCTTATCATCGCGAATTTTTGTAACTCGAGGGAATCTAATAGAAATGCCATCAGCTGTGTGATTTGCGGACTTGCTAAACTCAGCACCAGTTATTTCCCAAACAGGAGAGACCTAGAGGAAACAAAAACAAAATTGCAAACGGCAACTCTTAAACATACAATATTTCCAAAGTATACAAAGAGAAAAAAAAACAGCATCACCTCCTTCATGTTAATTACCGTATTGCCATTTCAAAAATTAAAATCCTACATGACAATTCCGGGTCAAGACAGAAATGTTGAGATCCCACCAGATATAGCAAATACTGCATTTACTGACACTGGTCGTGAGTCGTGAATGTTTCTGTGACCTCACCTTTGGGTCAGCTACTACAAAATCTGGAACCAAGCTCCTGCTAACTTTTAACCAGTCTGGAACTTGGTTGAAATCCTAGCAAAAACGTAAATTCTAGCAAATTTCAACCACACTCAAATGAACTGGTACTGCGCTACATAAACAAATTTAAAAAATAAATTTCAAAATTAAAACATCGCAGAAACGTCGCAGAAACGTAGCTACTTCATTTTTTGATTAGCCATCCCAGTATTATCAAGGATACCATTTGAGATCAGTATGGTCATAATTAATCGGGTTAACGATTTAACTGCCTTGCAGTGAAAGCAATACCACAAGGCTAAAAGAGATTGCTTGTTTCCAAAGAGTTTGAGAACGGCAAAACAACTCCTCAAGGTAAGTACTTAATATCCACAATAATGCTTCGGGAATTCACTAGTAGTCATTCTCAAGTCAGCATAAAATTCTTGATGCACTTCCCTCAGTCCTTGGATACAACATCTACCATAAACAACCAAAGAATTTTGTTCGATGTGTCAAAACACATCGCAGCCACGTAGAAAAGAAAACTTTTTACATACTTTCCCAATTTTAATGACATCAAGCTCATCCTGCAATCTCTGAATAGTGTCATCATCATGCCCGTTCCCACATTTGGCCACGGTCAACCACTTTTTAGAGACGGGATCATAACACCCCATCAGAAAAACTGACATCATGCCACCTACAAAAATTAGAGTTTGCCAAATCAATTAACCATAGTTCGGGGTAAACTTTTAGACACACCTTGCCTCCGGTCAACCAGTCTAACAATTCGATTAGAATATCACTGGCTTTGTACGAGCGCGAGCGTGAAGCACGGAGGTGAAATGACAAGATCTACATGCAAGTCGTTATCGGCTTACCTTTATTTCCTGTTCCATAGTACGCTCCAAGGACTACCAAATCAGCCGTATCTGCCAAGGCACCATCTTCCAGGTAATCCTTCTTCATCTGAAGAAGAAGACTAGAACACACTTATGAAAAACACATAACAAAAATTAAAAATATAAGAATGAGACAACAAACATAGGTAACGCAGAATGCAGATCTGCCGCATCTGATCTTTAACACATCATCACTGACCTGCATCAAATCATATAGTTTAACTTATATCAATAAAAGGAACAGGCTTCTGAAATCATAAAATGTGCAGACCTTCAGCCAGTGTCTTTTTCCAGGTTCGTATAAACTCTAAATCAATGTGACAGACACCAGAACTTGCAAAACAAAGGAAAAAACTCTTGCAAATAAAGTGGTAAAGAATTCAGTGACCACCCTTACAGGGATGAAAGGAAAGGCAACATCCAAATATTCAACAATTATGTGAAGCGGACCTTTCCTAGACACTTCTACTACAGCAGCCCCTGTCGCTTACTAAGAAACATCGCATATCCGTCTCCAATTTGAATATATAAAATTGCAACCTTTATTTCTATTCAACTTCGGATCAAAAAGAAAACATGGCCTTTATAGGCGTCGGTCTCACATAGAAAAGCTATGTTGCAACCATGATCATCAACTTACTAATACAAGGCAATGCACGATCGCTCAAATCGATAGCTAGTTTATAAAACCAAAGAACAACTGCTAGGACTCAACAAAAGAGTTATGAGCAAAAAATAAAATTTTAAAATCACTAATCAGAGCAACCTCTTTGTCCTTTAACACCAGTCCTTCGAGATTCTCAGAGAAGCATTTCTTTAACATTGCCTGCAAGTCCTCAGGTTGCTAAACGAGTAAGTGACCACAAATAATATACTTGCAGTGAAACCTGCGAAAACCGAAATGACAGTGTCGGTTTGACAAACTAACTCCTAGGCTGAATAAAAACAAGTAAACGAAACTACTCACGGAAACTTCAGTCATTTCCGAATGCATGATTCGATTGTCAATCTGCTTGATATTATCCATCAGTATATCTCGCCGTTCTCTCAGCGGGCTGCAATATATTACATATATATATAGTTCATCAAACTGTTTCTTCGTCGGTTCCGCAAGATATACATTAATATTTCAATGAAAACAAAACAGCATCAAAACAGTTTCAAAAAATTCATTTAGGCAGCAGAAAACATTATTCACACAATGCACATACAATCAGCGATAGTAGTTAAAATAGTAGTATAAAATTGTTAACTTAAACTTAGTCTATACAGCAGCATAAAATCACAAAGAGACTAGTTTGATGTTCTTCTGTGACAGGGCTTGAGGAACGCAATTGGCACATTATCTTCCTGCAGGCATTCGCAGATGCTTGGCGCGAACACCTCATATAGTAATGCAATGAAGGCGGCCCATGTGACCCATGCCTTGGGGTTTGTCATCCACATCACATGCAGCTGGGATTTCATCATCACATAACATACTCAGCTGAGCTAACGAAACAGGAGAAGTACTATGCGGATCCAGAACATTCGCAAAGAGAGACGCGAAACGATACGCCTGAAGCATTTTGCCTGGCTTTATACTTGCCCGGTTAGATCAGTCTCGCTGAATTCAATATCTCTTATGATGTACTCATTCGAAGCTAGAGGTTGTAACAAACTGTCTACCCACTTTCTTAAAGATGTGCGCAATGGCAAAAAGCATAGTTCTATTCGCGAAAGTTTGACCAACGACAAAGGCTCCCTGAGTTATTACAGCAAATGAATGTTGCTTTAAGATCTATTCAAACCGACAACACACTTATTATTCCTAGGCCTTCGGTTAACCTATTAATTTAATTTCAATGACTTTAATCTTGTACAGCCTGAGCGATTTGCTTAGATGTTAGGTCCAAATAAAAAAAAAAAGAAAACATAAATCGATGCTATGCAGGAATAACGAAGATCTGCGTACCAGTTTAATAAATTTTTATTGTTGAGCTGCAAAATGTCGAAAATAAAGTAGCATACGTTTGCATCTTTGAACTGTGTTTTCTGAACAAGAAAGCATGAAACACTTTCATTCTTCCACAAGCGATTTTCGGAAACAATATCCTTATCATAAAATTCCGTCACTGTTTTACATAAATCACGCATAAATCACGCATAAATTCAATCACCGCAAGAATTTAAAATTTCGCTCAGCATCAAGCATATTCATCATCATCATCAGTATATTCATACATCTATACAAACGTGCACACACATCTATGCATATACATCGCATGATGTTGCCACACTAGGAGGAGTGATCATTGGTATAAACTACAGCGATATCTATCTAAGTCTAGAAATCTAAAGATTCGATACGAAGATCTGATCTTAAAGGACTGTTTTATGCATTTATGCGATCATCAGAAGATCTACAGAATTTGAAAAAAAGTCAAATCGCATTAAAGCCACGCCAAACATGCAGATTACGTTTTCGTTAAGCACTGCTAGTATCAGACTCGCCATAGACTTGAACAAGGTCAGAATAGGAAAAGGTTAATTCGGCTACCCGCTAAAGAACATCCAATTTTCCTCGCAATTCATACATGAAAAAACAAGGGAAGAAATTTCACTTTAAAGCTTTATAATGCAGTAATTAGAGCTGTAATACAATTTTTATGCCTTTTCCCCATTCTGTAGATCATCAGATGATCGCAGAAAAGCACAAAACTGACTGCTAAGATCAGATCTTAGTATTGAATCTCTAAATTTATAGACTTATAACTCACATTTCAAAACCTTTGAACTGAACAACCACCGACCCCAAAAATTGAGTGGAAGACAAAAAGCTCAAGCAAAAGCAGAAGCACTCCAAACCTTGTGAACACCAAGTGTCCCAAACGGCAAAGGCTTTCCTGTTTTGGTGTCTATAAGCAGCACCTGAATAACAGTAACGAAATATAGAATACGAGACGCTTATTGATTTCCAAGCATCACAAAAAGTATCAACTTTCCTCAATAAAGAGTTCACACAAGAGACTGGATAATAAAACGGCACGACGAGTAAAATGCAAAGTGTTCACTAAAAAATAAGCGGTTTCAAGGTTGACATGGACAGTCGCGCAAACTGATTTTACTTTCAGAAACTAGGTACGACTGCAGTCTCAACTTCAGAATCAAAAAAACATAATTCAACTCACTCTCCGATAAATACCATAGACGATTGCATAGTTTCTAATTGCACCTTCTTTCGAAAAGGCGGGGCGGACGTCTTCATACCTGAGCAATACTTGCAGAAGCACCAGGTCATTTCTTGGGGCATTTAAAGACAACAGGGCTGTCTACACCACTCTCACAAGTCTACAAACTCTGCGGTCGTTTTTATGACCACAAAAGACTCTCGCACAAAGAGCTACCTGTAGATGTAGTTGGAATGGGGTCTTATTTAACAAAAGTTGTTTTTATACGAAAATGAATCACTTTAAGGGTTACGACAAACATTTTTAAACTTGGAAAATAACGACCATAATACCATAATGACAATAACCTTAATACAGATCTTATTTTTCGTTGGATTCGAGCTGGCAACGCGTACGCACAGCAAAAATCAGACACAAACAAAGAAGTAGGGGATGATATGTCTATAAGCCATTATAGATATATGATATATATGATATGTATATAAGCCATTCGCTACAACGGTTTTATTTGAAATTTTCAATGCTTTTATTTCATGACTATAATACATTTTGGCGCCTACGACAAAGCACAATAAATACGGAGTCAGCTATGGTGGAACCAATACTGCTACTTAATGCAGTCTTATGCTCCAAGAAGCAACCAACTCAAGGTTTTTGGTGCCTATTAGGTTATGTTCACAATATTTAGAATGCAGGACTTTCAAAATACGCTATTACGAAAATAATCGCAGCGATTTTGGAGGCAGGAAAAAATTCAGACACCAAATTAAAAACAAGCTGCTGCGCAACCGACGTTTCATGGAAATTTTTATTAGGCAAAAATCAAGATTTTATTACAAATGAGGTTCAATGTGCACTATTTCAAAATGAAGATTGGAATCCCACTTAAAGGGAAAATGCGCATTCCTCTTTCCTTCCAGTACCAACTCGTTTTCTCGGGAAAATGAAAGTTTGCTAGTGAAAAATATGTGAACAAACCGGTCAGATAAACAAAAAAAAAAATATTTAAAACAAAGGCCTTACGCATGGTAGGCAACCTTACATAGACTACAGAATACTAAGAAAAATCGAGAGCAGCAAACAATGCAGAAGATGAAGCAGGCACCTCTCCATCAAGAATAAGATTGTCGCCAAGTGGACATGCCTTCTTTATGTATTCCTTTATATCAGAGATCTAGGAACATAAAACACAGAAGAAACGGTGCTACATTTTTGCTTATAAAAATTTCAAATTCCTAAGATCCAGTATACAAAACTAGATACACGCGAATATATTTAGGTATTTTAAATCCAATTTTGTCAGAACGTTTGTCTCGCATACATGAAGATCACAAACCTTATGAGGTTGCACAGGCTTTAAGCTTCGGCTAAAGAACTGGAAATTGTTGCCATCTTTATGAATCTGCGATTGCACGAAGAAAATGAACTAATTGTGACATAAGCTCATATTCAGTTTCGTTCTAGGAATAACCAATCCACCATTAAAAATCCTCCCGCATATATTTCGCAAACCACGTTTTCTTAAGGCATATAAAGCACTTAGCAAAACACCAACTCTTGAAGGTCGATAAAGCACTTGAACATCGCTTTGCACCAGTCAGATCCTTTTGCGATAAACAGCCAAGCTAGACGGAAAACAATGACTAATCCACACAGGCTTTGTTGAAAACGTGGCCCAGTACCTGCACACGCTCTCCATCATACTTTATTTCAGAGTAGATGCCATTAGGGCACTTCCTGAAAGCATGCTCGACAGATTTGCACGCTTCTGCCTAAACGAATATTTAGAGCAACTTGACATTAATTGAAACATACTCAGGAGAAATCAAGCACACCAAAAACTGGAGAAAAAAAACATGTCATTGCAGAAACCTTTTTATTGAGGGGCCATACTACAAAACACCCTTTTCACTGCCATATTTGGAAGCTTTTGGAAGTCTATGTCAATTTTCAGATTTCTAGCCAAGATAGGAATGCGACATAAACGACGCTGGTTACATCATCGGCGGAAAACTGACGACTTTACTCGTCAGGTGGTTCATTTTCACTTCACACACTGCTTAAAGTAGCCCAGTCTACTGGCAACTAATAGAAAACGTTGCAAAAGATAATTCCGCGTATTGGAAATATGCGCTCGTCTGGAAGTCTCCGTATTTTGCGCACCGGATTATAAGGCACACTCGCAAGTATGGGATCTATTTCTGTACCTCACCCATACAAAAGGCGCGTATTGCAGGGCGCTCTCTAAAACGTAAGGTCTTCTAAAATAAGCACACAAAACTTAGTCAATTCTAACGTCATCTAATTTTTAACAATGCACTCGACTATTTTATAGTCAATCTTCTCCCAGAAATCCATCACAGACAAAGCTGGGCTATTTCTCGGTCAAAGCTTCCCAGTGCCATCCCATCATAGTCGGTGTCTCTATCGTTGCCAGGTGGCTGATCACTTGTAATGCCAGCCGTCACCAAGGCTCCCACGGCTCTTAATACAGGTAGTTTCGCCCAGGCAGTCACATACGGTGGATAAGCACGCAAGGGGCTGCCTTGCAGTTTTATTAAAATGAGTTTGCTGCCTGTAATCTATCGCTACCACCTTTCTTGCAACTTTATTCAAACAACCAGTTTTCGGATTTTGTTTGTCAATGCTCCGGCATGAAGGTAAACTCCGAATTCACTTGCGCCACTTTTTGTGTAGAGGCAACGGCATGCATGTAGCAGATCGGAAGGGTTGGTGATCCATCTTACCTCTTTACAAGACCACTCTCAGCTATTGCTTACATTTTCTCTTCCTCATTGGCAGGGCCTTTCTATTAAAAACTACGACAGATGGTAACTCTGATGATGAACAAGAAAACGAAGATAGCAGTTATATCCGTCTCCTCATTCCTTGCGATGCTTATCGATATCGTGCTGGCGTCCTTTTTCTTTCCGGCATGGATCTCGGGAGAGGGGTGTCGTAAGTGATACGGCTTTGAACAATGTTGCTCACGTCGCTCAGCTGGATCTTTCTACCGCAGTACGCGGAAGATCACCTGATTTTCTTTGCATTCGTAGCCAGTTGTTGCAGCCCGGTAGTCTAAGCGCAGGTTGCAAAATGAAGCTTTTCGTTATGGCACTGGGCGTATCATATAAAGGTCCTTGGTCGGGTTAACCTGCCGGCATACGAAGTGCGCGCATCACCTTGTTTTTGGGGAGCATAGGATAACAACAAACTTTAAACGATTTCACAACTCGGTGCTCAAATGAGGCGCAGCGGATTATGATGCGCACGGCCAATTAGGCGCGCCTTATAGTGCGGAAAAAAGGGGACTTTGTATGCGCATGAGCATCAACATTATTCAGATTGTCGAAGTTACTTGAGTTATGTATCTTAACAAGGGCAGGTCATATTAATAATACGGAGGTAGAGAACGCAAGTTACAAAGAGACGATTTCCCCAGCTGGCAGACTGAGCAGCTTAAGGCCAAGAAATTGAGTGACAAGCCTGCATCAGCAATTTTCGCGCGTGACATCGCAACAAATACTTATAGCTGATGTTGAGATCGAGCAGTGCAATTCGGCGTCTAGAAAATTTTATAATAGGCCTGCACGCGCGCAAACCAAGAATAAGTTCAAGTAATGGCCTTCTACATATTATAATATAGTATCATATCATGAAATATTTACAAACTCAAAATTAACCCAGGATTCTTGCATAGTAATCCTTGCAAAGACAAGGCGCCCAGAAGGCTTCATTAAAATTATGTAAAGACACAGATCGACAATAAACTAATCAATGGTCCTCCCAACCACAAAGGGTTTGGTAGCACAATGCACGTAGTACGCAGAAACTGACGGATATTTGCTCCTCCCTGCGTGGCTGGATCAAGCAACTAGGTTACTAACAAAGATGGTAATGACTACCCATGGGTCAGTGCAAGAATATGCCATATTAGAAAATTCCAATTCAAAGTTTTAAAGCAAGCGAATCAAAGCCAATCAAATTCTAATTAACGCAATACGCATAAGAACCCAAAGAAACTGATACTCAATTCAAACTTCAGGGCACCATAAAATCATAAATTCTTTTTCTTATACGGTAAAACCAGCCTTACCAGCATAGGCTTTACAGGGGTCATAAGCTTGGCCTTAATGCTTAAGGTTTTTTTCAATGGCGAAATACCAGATCCACAGGGTAATTCTGAGGTTTTCTTCAGACACCATTTCTCAACAACATCTTGAAGACTGCTGGATGCTTGATACGCCGCATAAGCATTCGCATCAAGAGCGTCCAGCCTGAACATACAGTAGGTTAACAAATAATTTTCAATGATGCGGACAATGACAACCTGCAAGCATACACAAAAAGCTTGATAATAACAATGATAATGCCATCACGCATCACGGAAAAACGGGTATGTGCCTCCACCCTAACATATTTAACGGCAGAATACGTTGAATGAGAACGAAAGAGAAGAAAGACACGCATAAGAACACCGATTCCACTCACACATGTTTATTCCCCGTGTTCATCCGTAAGTCTCGCTTTATTAACCGAACAACGAAGCAAAGATCATCAGGTGTACACCTTCAAGACAAAGTTGAAACAAGATTACAAACTTCAACACTAAAATAATTAAGACGCTTTCGATACGATGCCGAAACTATTATTTAAGTCGAAAAACCAACTGAGCGGTTGTTAACTTCTTTTAATCAAAAATACGATCCTAACGATGACGATAGCTTGGCAGCACCAATATAAGCACTACCAGTGCCTTCCATAAGGTTTTAAGGTAGAAAGTCTTTGCTACGGATAACAAGGAAAAAACTAATCGGAATACAACGAAATAAATGATTTACAAAGCCCCTACTTCGTGGAGATTTCTCGAAGATGGGTCAGTTGATCCTCAGATTTGGTCAGCAGCGACAAGCCATCCAAGAACTTTTCAACCTGCACGTATAAATCAATAACTTCACGCTGCGAAATCACGTTGGAATTTGCTTGTGTTATGCATGCCACCGCCACGTGGACCTAAACTTCATTTCCAAATTCACAAACTCCAAGCTTCATTAAAACAAAAGAAATATGACACAAATTAAAAGTCACAGTTAGTTAATATTAAAATAACTTCTGACGAGCGAGTAGGAACTAGCAAAAGCAATCAAACATCCATTCCACACAAAACACAAACAATATCAAGAGCTGTCACGGCGCACACTCATGTTGCAACTTACATCTTCTAATGTGAGAGTGCTCAATTTCGCAGGCAGAACATCAGATGAACTCTGTTTGAAGAATTCTTTTACCGTATCAGATATATTACCCTGAAATATCATAAACCCCTCTGTGATCCACCCAGGACATGTCAAATATTAAGAGGTATGCAAGCAAGATTGTAAAAACTTCCAAGAAAAAGCATTCAGATAAAGCCGACGGACTGAGTGAACACACCAAACGTAAAGAAAAGCACTTCAAGCACTTTGAGGCAGTCGTTTGTTGCAGATTTAACTCAGCATTCCATTGAGCTCATGTTAAAATATGCTAAATTGGACGGCCTCCATGCCAACTGCAACAATAGAGGTCGTCAAAATGCTGCCAAAAAGAAATAATAGTGATATACCGAATTCCTAATACGTTCGAAACAACTACACGTCCTCTCTTTAAAAATTGAATGCATAAATATTATAAATTTGCTACAGAGAAAGGTAATCGTATTCTCTGATCTACACTTTGAAGCGATCACTCGGTGTTCAAACCGGCCACAAATCTTTTCACAAGCAGAACCTACCTGGTCCTCCAAGTGAGCAGTCATATCAGCAGAGCTAACCGCAAATACCTGCAGCGATACAAAACGACATGAATAGAAATCTGCTCGGTAAGGTGTTACACCAACCCAACGTCTACAAATTCTAATTTAACAGCAAACAAAGGAGAATTTAGGTAATGAGAAAGGACTCCTCTCAGAACAAACATTAAGAAACAGTAGGTGAAGCAGCACACGACCCTGTACATTTCTGTAGAATTAAACATAGAATCGACTTAAAATTTGCTATCGCAGTGATTTTGCCGTCTAAATTTCATTCTGATATAACTTCGGTTGACTCCCGCACGCCAATACAATGCCGCACGAACGCCGAGAATTCATCACTACGCGCTGCCATTTCGTGCGCTTGACGGCTTATCCTACTCTTCTTCAATCCCGAGCTGCTTCGTCTAACTCTTCCGCATACTAATCGTTGAGTTTGGCGTTCGCCACGCCAGCCTCTCCAGACGAGTTTATGCAGCATACCTGTACCAATCTGTAGTCAAATCTATCTGTACCAATAATGTCTGGAAATCAAGAATTAGCGCTTCTGACGTAATTCGCAAGAAAATATTCACAAATTCACTTAAACAACGCATTGCCAAGTACTTAGCTTTTCAATCCTCTGGAGCAAGCGACACTTAAATCGCCGAGCATTACAAGAGAATCGGCGGTCGATACTACAATAATTTTATCCATATAGATTTCCAAGCCATACTGCCGTTCGATCGAGGATTGAACACCCATGAGCTCCGTACCTCCTGCATACCTGTGAGCAAATTGGAACTGCTCTTCACGTATCATTTCAAATTGCCTTCCTCATCAAAGCGTCGATGAGACATAGAGGAGGAGAGGCGCGGCTACATCTCCTTTGCGCTCTCGATCAGGGATTCGATATCCTTGAAGGCATATTTCGTTTTTTTTTCTCTTTCATACGCCTGATCAAATTGCGGTATGATGATCATTTGAGTCAGGCTTGCATCCAAAAGTTCGCTGTTAGTCTAGCCCGTTGTGATTGTAGGTGTAGTTTGACGCAAAGGAGTAGCAAAGATTAACCGCAAGAAGTTTCAGCAAATTTTGCTTTAGACGCCTTTTTCAGCGCACATCGATTCAGCGCAAACACATTTCAGCGCGCCACTATGTAGCGCGGAGACACTCAGCACCACCAGAGTACTTCAATACAAGTAGTACTATATAAACCGCAAAGGCATGCGGACGCTTGATCTATTAAGGCACTTTCACCGCCCTGCCAATTATGTAACTTGTAACTTGCAACAATCTCATGTAACTTTACCGTCCAATCATGTAACTTGCAGAAAAACTAGACATGTTTCATTTTTCCTATCGCAGCGAATTACCCGACATGCTTCGACACGAATAACTGTTAGCGTGTACAAACATAGAAGTTGCGAATGGACACTTTTAGTTAAGAAAACTAGAATCAAGCCAATTTCAAAACGGGCTAATTCTCAATTGTAAGTATTTAGGTTAGCAAGGCTTCTCATTTAATCCGTCTTTTAAACGAGATAGAGCCTTACAATGCGCCGTAAGTGCATATGCATGAAAGCAAATTTGTTTATGGATTTATAGAAAAAATTGGCGCGGTGGCAACCCAAATAAGCTTCTTCATTTACACACAATTGTTTTAATGTACAACAAGCACATCCAGCAACTTTTGCAGCAGATGCTTCTGTTGTGGTGACTTAAGGATACGCGGGCTGTTATTAATAACCTTTTATTTTCATAGTGCATGCCCTTATGCGGGGGTGGGGTGGTTTAAGGTTGACCAGCTTTCGGTAGAGTCATTTTTGTTTACATTTTGAGTGGGAATTTTCGCTTCGGTTGCCTTCTAGATCCTTTGTTTGTAACTTTCCTACGAAACTTCTATGTGGGTGCCTATATTTATAGGTGTAATTAATTTGTTTGTGTGGTATATTGGAAACTAAGCCGGACTCTATATAAGTTGACGGAATTTGTTGAATGGCAGTCTTATATGGCGTTTACCTTAAACCAGTAAAAAGATTTGCGAGTGAGTCACCGAGACTCTTCAAATATCGTTGCAAGGTCTGGCCTTCGCGATACTGTGATTTAGGCAGCTCGCCATAGATTCCATTCCACGTATTGGGTCGCTGAGAATAGGTATAAACGCAGCTAAAAAATCTACTCCACGCGGCCATAGTTACCTGCTTTGGGCTCCATGAGGCAGGATATGTTGTAATTAAATATGATAACATGTCAAGATATTCGCACAAAAATACATTTTCAAACATACTCAAAGAACGAATACCAGCGATATCGAATCATCAGTAAGTAGACCTCCATATATGAAAAGTTATCTTGCCCCAGGTTCCTTTATTAAATCTCCATCACTTTTCCAACTCTTTCTTGTGGCTTCGCTTATTCCGCACAGCAAATAAAAAAAAAATAAAAAAAACATTCAAAAATACTTTATCATGCATTTTAATTTGAGATGCCAAGGCCCATAAAAATGTTGACTAGTTTTTAAGAAAAGTCAAGATCACTCTGATAATATCAACAGGTCGTGCTGAGGAATGGGAGAAGAGCGCTGAAATGTGCCATGACCAGAATCGAGATGGCTGAAATTGTGCTTGCGCTGAATCGAGGTGCACTGAAATATAGCTGCGCTGAATCGAGGTGCACTGAAATATAGCTGCGCTGAATCGAGGTGGCTGAAATTGTGTCATGAGCTGAATTGAGGTTCGCTGAAATATGGCTGCGCTGAATCGAGGTGCACTGAAATACGGCTGCGCTGAATCGAGGCAGCTGAAATTGTGCCATGAGCTGAATCGAGGTGCACTAAAATACGGCTGCGCTGAATCGAGGTGGCTGAAATTGTGTCATGAGCTGAATCGAGGTGCGCCGAAATATGGTTGCGCTGAATCGAGGTGGCTGAAATTGTGCGATTGAAATGAAGCGCGCTCAATTTTCTGAAATCAGAACAGAGGCTTTCTTATGCAGAGGGTCACACTGCGCGCGTGAAAATCGCGCCTCACTGCGTCTTGCCGCGTCTCGCCGCGAGCGATTTTAAAATGTTCCTTTTTTTTTAATTAGCCGCGCGGCCAATTATAACCGCAACCAATCGACACTAAACCTTTACCACACGTGACCGAAACAAGAATTTTTCTGCTCAAGAACTTTGGCGGTTAGGTGCTTAATGAAGCGGTGCTTAATGTGGCACGCGATTTTTTTGCGCGCAGTGACCCCACTCGCAGCGCTCACTTGCGAAAATTGGCCCGCGCGCGCCTCGCGCTGTGTACCCCCCCCCCTTTAGATCAGGTTCGCTGAAACGTGGCGCGCCGACTTCTGTGTAGACCGGCACACATTTTACCATGGTCCAATCGACAGCTGGGCCAGGCAATAATCGCAATAAGCGCTGATCGTAATCGGGAGCTCGATTTCGGTGCTGTCCCCAGGAATCTCACACGCAAAGTTCCCAGGAGTTTCCAATTCGGTTTTGCCGACGCCTGCGTACACGTTTCTTTCCTACACCAAAAGGATCATTCCGGCCTGGGTAATCTAGTCCCGAGTCTTTAAAATTGCTTGTACGAGCTATCCTTAAAAGAATCTCAGTTGTCTCAGTTGGGGCGTACAAAATCACGATACATAGTTTAATAGACTATAGATAGAGGCTCCAGAACTCCGAAATCGGCTGAAAAGAAGCAAATTTTGCGACAGCTTGAGCATTGATCACGAAACTGACACATGCTACTCGTTTGCCACCCCCAGTACTAAACGAAAGCAGCCATATCTGTAGAATTTGAACAGGACTAGAATATTTCCACCAACATGGCGACCAATTCTCAGTTTCCAAGAAGCAACGCCGAATTTTAGGCACCGCAAATTTTTCCATTTTCTGCTGCTGCTGCTGTTCCTTTTTTTTCTCCAGCAGCCAATGCCCTTGCTCCTTTGCATCGGCACATTGGCTACCCTAGATGCAACAG
Source organism: Craspedacusta sowerbii (assembly GCA_003687565.2). Classification (NCBI taxonomy): domain Eukaryota; kingdom Metazoa; phylum Cnidaria; class Hydrozoa; order Limnomedusae; family Olindiidae; genus Craspedacusta; species Craspedacusta sowerbii. The sequence goes on along the minus strand of QQSS02232268.1, from coordinate 3,713 downwards.
AACCACCCCAAACAAATTGCAAAAATGAGCAGTTCCTTGTCTAGCGACCCAGACTTCCCAGATATAAGGAGGGCAGCACACAACCATCTTCTTCCCTTTTCAACTCTCACTAGCCTGATACACAATTCAGCAGTTGAAGATGCGCGCCATACGAGGAGCTTATTAGTGACAGGTACGAGCTGCAACACCGACCGTAGACCAAAAGAGTCCGGTGAACCGCTAAGAACCCAGGGCCGAATGTGAAGGAATTTACGATACTGGCCCCTACAATATTTTTCCGAACTCAAATATGACCTATATTTGATTAATAGTGGGCATTAATAATGGCTTCGTAAGCAATGAGTACGATATAAGATGGACGGCAATCAGTGCTCGCAAAGGCTACAGCAATTATCAAAAAGTGATAGGCACTAACTTGACTGAATAGCTTCACTAGTTGGCGATCTTGCAGGTTATAAATGCGATTCTCAGCTGCAGGAAGTAAGAGCTTTATAAGGAGTGACATGCATCTGGCCATGGCTTTCGAATCTAAACCTAAAAAAAATTTTGGGGACAAGTATACTACTATTTATATTGAAAGAGTGTTACAATGATGGCAATTATGATGGCAATTAATAAAACAAGGACCGTACAACTGGTCTATACTGTCTTCAAGCAAAGGCGGTAGCCAAATAGCAGACAACCTCATATTAAGGCTTTACTGGCACCAAACATGTGTTGCAGAATCACTTTTTCAGAATCCGCATTTATCAGCCAGGAACATGGTTCACATTCAATTTGAAATTCACTGTTTCCAGAAACGTCTACGCTAAATTATTACGTCCTGTCTGTCATTCACTTGCTAAGCTGATCCACATTAGTATAAGCAAAAAAGACTTGAGGCCCATGGATATGATTGGGATAGGAATATGCATGGATGTAAGGGAATATGCTTACAAAAATAAATAAAAACTCTACACACATTACAAAGCACCAGTACCCCACACAATCGATTAGCATAGTACAAAACTACACAAGAGCACATTGCTAAACCAGGAAAAGCTGGAAGAATTTAATAAATCTATCGAAAAGAGAAAGCCTACCTTTAGCGTGATCAGCTATGAAAGCCTTTACTAATGCGGTCTTAGAGTTGTAACTGGGCTCAGCAGCAAGACTCTGGCACAGATCGCAATAGCTTTTGAATGAAAAACTTTCCATACTTAGATCTATGACAATATGAATAACATAAATATGACATGCTAGCAAAGCCTTGACAATTTCAGCTTTAAAAACTTCACGAAAACAAGCACAAAAAAAAAAATCACAGCTTTTTAACATGCCTCGACATGACAAACATAAGATCTTAATACAATAGTTATAATTAAGACCAATACAAATATTCTAGCGAAAAAGAGCAATACCTTAAAGTTAACGCAAATACCTAGGTTGAATATTACTTTAAGAGATTTCAGTACCTAAGTAACACAGCATTAGAAAAAGTGGAACACAAACATGCTACTGATAAATGATTAACTGCATTAAATTCAAGTAAAGGCTCTACTTTATCACCTGTTCACCTGTTACCTAGAAGCACAATAAGAATAATTTGATGACTTCCGTAAGTATCTTTGCAAGGCTTTGCTTGCAACTTTGCTTGTACCCGCTGTAACGGAAGCTATGTGGGAGATATTTGAAAGCACTTAAGCACCAGAATTGAGTGCCAATGATGATAGTCGTAATATGTTTGGAAGAACCTAAGATTATTTTATGAAAACTGTTAGGTTGTGCCCGTTTTTTCCATTTTTCATCCAAAGAAAGCTGACTGATTTTACACCAGTATTGTTCCATCTTTTAGTCATCCATTTCGTCATTCTTGTTGAGCTTGTATCTCAGGTGTTAAACCTAGACCTATATTTTATTAATTGCAAGGTGACTCAGAATCGCAACCAACAACTCCAAAATATGAACTCCATTCAGTTTTTAAAAAATGCAAATAATAAAGACCTTCAAATGAAGTCCATTTAATTTCAAACTAAGTATACCACAACAGCAGGCAGAATATGTCCCTCGACTACAAGCCAAACATGACCCAACAAGTCAAAGAATACAATTAAGTTCGGAAGTACTTTCCAAATTTCACATACAACATTTTGGCTATTAAGGCTACAAACTCCCCAATTCTATCCAAATCCAATCGCTTATAAGCAAACTAAAAAGTCAATCACTTGCATGTCACACTTAAATATGCTATGTCAAGGTACCAGAAAATGCATCTCTCACGGAAATTCTTTTTGCATATACAGTGGAGAAAGGCTTTACGGTACTGAACAACCTAACTTCCAAAGCGTAGTACCAAATGGAAACCAATTAAGCGTCCACGAAACATCCAATATATCACCATATCACACTAGGAATGTATTATTACTTTAACTAGACCATAACCGAGCAGCCTTACAGACAACTATCCTGCTACTTCATCACCAATAGTATTCGAAAATATAAATCCAGGACAGAAGTAGTGCATGCAGAAGGTAATAAAATAAATAATCTTCCAGGTAAGGTCTCGATATCAATTCGCAAATGCCAAAAGCGCTGGTAGGGCACGAACTATTCGGAACCAATGTGCTTGAGCACCCGCAGCCAGTGCATCATGATACTGCATGTTACCAATGGCTTGCATTTCCGGGGAAATACAGGCAACAGGGGTTCATTTGCATAGCAATAACGTTAATTTCTATCAGCATTGTTTCTGATTTTTTCGTGTAGCGCCGATCGGCCTGACCGTGGTGAACAATACTGATCACAAGAACAGACCTTGATATCTGTGATGGGCACGCTTAGACAAACCTCGCAGGTATTTATGATCGCTTTGAAGGAAACCAGGCATGACTACCACGTAGTCACCTAGCATCAACTCCGTAAGTATATCTTCCATTCTATTCTGTCTACCTTATGTTCTACATTCAGCAATCAAGCGATATGAGTTCTGCGCATACGAGCCTTTACTACGCAGGGGGAAAAAGGGCAAAAGTTGAATCGCTATCGATATCGAGGCTACGAGGAATGACCTGCGTCGCATGATTTTGGCAACGCTTCTTCGTGAAAATGGAGTTACCAAATGGTCGAAGTAGGGCTAAACTCACAACAGCTTTCAGAACAAACACAACTCGTTTTAGTTTATAGGACATGTTTCGATCAGCTTTGATCATTTTCAACTAACACAAAAGATTACATCAAATGCGTTTAAATAAGAGGGCGTGAATACACCAATCAGTCAATAGTTGGCGTTACAAATGCTCACTCGCCTATAGATGGAAAATTCCAAAACGGGATGCGCAAAATAAGCTATCAATCAACATCTGCTATCAACTATCACCAATCAAAATCCCGCGAGGGAACAACAGCCGCAAGCACGCGCAAATACCGCAACTCAAGGAAACTTGCCTCCACGCTGGAGGGTTGCGGACCCGCCCAGTTCTGACTACTTGGGCGAGACAAAAAGTTTCACGATGATGGGAATCCACCTGTGTGTCTTAGACGCCTACGTGGTCCCGTTACTTCACCCTCGCAAATCCTGTCTGGCTTTCCAGCGGTCAGCAGAAGTCTTCAAAAGGCTGGAAAGCATTGGTTTACTAGCGGCCAAATGTTTGGATCCAAGGCTAGTCAACAGAGAGATTTTTCCGCTCTCTGCTGTGGTATGGAAATACTTGTTTACTTTATTTGGTTCCCTTACT
>QQSS02232257.1:0-10186 GCA_003687565.2 Craspedacusta sowerbii | reverse complement strand
TATATATATATATATATATATGGCATATAGATGCTTACAGCAGGAGCCTCGCTAACGACAATATGCAACTGGTGATCGCACAGAATCCGCCAGAGCTCAAGAGCTTCGATCGTTACTACCAGCAGCTGATGGAAGGCTTTCAAGTCAGCCTTCTCTCGCTGAAGAGCATCGTGGGAACCTGAAATACAAAAATACAAACAAGATAAACAAGAAGATGACTGCGTCATAAGGGCAGAATAATCATTCAAATCTATGCATAAACGTCAAGATTTCCATCGTGAAAGCCCTGATATGCTTTATCATAATCCCAACAGGAATAAAAAAACGGGACACCTCAAGTTCTGAGATTCAGCGATGATCTATCACAAAAGAACACCAACGTCTGAATCACAACCTGCGCCACAATGAGATGATGCAACTTATGCAGAGGGGGGGGGGGGGGGGGGGGGGGGAAGAAATGCAGAACTTCAGACGCCGACGTCTACACATCTACACACGTTGTTCAAGCTCGCAGAATAAGCAGTTTCTTCCTTCCTTCACTTCGCTTTTCTTAGATTAAATTTCATCCTAAGACGGTAGCAAAATAATAATAATAATAATAATAAGAGTCTTCCACTTGAGAAGTTTTATGCCATATGTTAGATCGCAGATCTTAGATTCGGTATAGCAGGCCGCCTTGCTGAGATAACCTAGTTATAGATATTTTGCACGGTATTAACGCGATGAATTACCTTGTGAAACAAGTGCGTAACGATGCATGAAGCTCGGCGATCGGCCATTGTGAACATCACAGTACGACTCAACGAACTGCCTCAGCTTGTACAGGCGCTCCAGGAACCAAGACAAGTCGTCGCTGCTCAGTCGACTCCACAGCTGAAACGCAAAGAATACCGATTATGGATGCCGCAAAGAAGGCACAGAGCCAAGACATGACATCTTCATTCCCAATTCTCCACACTGGATATCAGTCATACGTAATCGGGAGGGCCGAGCATCTAACTGCATTGTGTGTGTGCGCGTGTGTGTGCGTGTGTGTGTGTGTGTGTGTGTGTGTGTGTGTGTGTGTGTGTGTGTGCGTGCGTGTGTGTGTTTGTAAGTGTGTGTGTGTGTGTGTGAGTGTGTGCGTGCGTGCGTGCGGGCGTGCGTGCGTGTGTGTGTGTATGCGTGTGTGTGCGTGCGCGTATAATGCGTGTGTAATGTGGCAGCGCATACTGGTAACGAAAATAAAGTAACCACCGGAAACTGAAAATTTCATGACACGTTTTAAGAGTTCTGGAAACGGTCTGGAAAGCAAGGACATCGTATTAGTTTTCACCTGCGAAATTTTCCCAGCAACAACCTCGTTTGTCATCGGGTGCGCCCATAGGGGCCTAACGCAAACGAAAAAAGACCATAACTAAAGAGACAGGGTCACTGGTTGCAAGCAATCTTCTTGAAAGAGGAAATAAGAAAAAAAAAACACAGAACTTAAAATAACCTAACAGTAAGTCGAGTCACATCATATAAAAAAACTTCTCCTTGGTAGCAGTAACCTTCCAAACACAATTTCACCCAACATTACTTAGCAAGCACTATTATATGCATTCACTATTTTACAATAAGCAGCGCGAAATAAAAAGACATCCTTCGAGACAAACAAAAACCATAGATATAATATATAACCGCCGTACTTTAAGACCATCGTAACGATGAATTGAACTTATATAAGCAAGGAGGACCCCCCCCCCCCCGTCCCCAAAGAATAAAAAATGAAGTATAATAATAAGGTATATAAAGTAAAATAATGTATGAAAAAATAAGGTAACACTTAACTACTACTTCTACTACGTATCTTACCACCAATCCATAGAATAAGTAATAACCTATACTCTTGGAATAACAACAACCAACCAAGAATAAACGCGAGCGCCTTCCAAGCTAAAATTTCGCCTCTCATCACAAGACACTAACTAGTCAGCGTTAATTAGTCAGCGCTAATTTGAATCCGTATGATATATCTCGCTTTCGTTCATACAAACTCCATGGCCCGTACTGATAACTAGGAATTTTTTAAGCCGACGACGCATCCTCGAGACTTTCGGTAGAAGGAACAACTACTCCTTACGCATATACGAGAACCTTCACAAAGTCAACGCTTATAATAGATCTAGTTTGGCATTCGTTTCTAACGACGCAATGACAGTTGCACACCCACAACAGGTGGGCGTGACAATAATCGTTTGTCATAGGATAACAAAGAGAACCAGGAATGCACAAGATCAGCCACTTACTTTACTACTCTAACGAAATAGAGGAGCAATCCCTGATATTTTCCCGACCACTTGCGTTCCTTTCCAAGCGAAGAAAATGTTGGCCGAGATGCTGTAGAATCCAACTTTGGTGGAGCGGGAGTCCTCACAGGCACTTGATGGCTGCGACATAAAGAGTCGTTTACAAAGACAAATATGGCTATAGTAGAGATATCAGAATCCAGGTTTAAAATGACCATTGCCGAGGTTTCTCAAACAAGCTGCTAAAAACAACGGATTCCCATAAACATCGAGATGGCCCGAATTCGTTTTGCTTGGGCGTTTAAATATTAGCACAAAATTTACCCAATGCGAGATGAAGAAAGATCAATTGATCGCTATGGGTTACAGTGAAACAAAGTCCAATGGCTTTCCATGCTGACTTAAGAGAGAATTGCACACACGCAGACTGCTCACCCTTGAGCTACTGGGGTTGCTAGAAAACTTCCCTGACTGCTACCGCCAACGGCAGGGGAACCCACAAGATAGCTGGCCATGGGATCTGCGGACCGGAGGGCAGGAGCTGACTTCATCAAATCAACACCAGCACCAACGGTGGGTGCCGGCCCGATTAAGTCACTGCCGTAACGGAAGAACGCTTGAGTGGCCCAAGCGCGCACCTGCAAGAAAAGAAACAAGGAAGTCCTTTAGCACACCGCTATGCACAGCCAAAAGAACAGCTAGCGAGCTACCAAAGGCAGCATCAACCTACTAACCAGGCTCCTAGACCGGGAATCAGCTAGCAAATTATCAAAGCTGCTAAGTACTAAGGCATAAATTAGCGGCACTGCAAACTACCAAAGCCGCCAAGTATTGCGCCATAAATTAGCGGAAAAACAAATTATACAAGCCGCTAAAGTATTAAGCCATAAATTAGAGACACTGCACATAGACGTACAGAAAGGGGTAAAGCTCACGCAAACATGTAAGTAAATTACTGAAATAAGCCCCGCCAAAAAAAAGAGGTTGGCAGGCAACGCCAATCAAACAAGATACCTGGTATTAATGAATCGTCAATGGCATAGCAAACTGGTTACATGGAAGAGCCACAAAGTGGCTCGACAAGAAATAGTCCATTTTATACTGGAAAATTAAGACACCGTTCCTTAGAGACAGCACCGTATTCACACTTTTGGATTTTTCGAATTCACACAATTTCTACGCATTTAAATTAAACAAACAAACAAACAAAAAAAAACATTCGGCAAGCCAAACGCCATCATAAGGCTAAGAAAAAATAATGTAAGGTATAAGCAAGGTACTGCTTCATCAGCAGTCTTCTATCAAGGATGCTCCTAACGTAAACAAAATACTAAAACATTATATTGCAATAAAAACATTAGTGTTACATTAAAATAACATAATTCTTCGTAGTTCACATACAGGGTTTTCAAAGCTTCTACGCAGCACCGCAAGATCAGTTTACCACGACTTGTGAACTTCTTCTGTGAAAAAGCATTCCTCAATGAGGTCACGAAATGTCCCATTCAGGATAGCAAGATTTCCGAAAGAGATATTCAATTTTTCTCTTGAAAGGCAAGATTTCATTTGCTGGGCACCTAGCCCTTTGAATCCACCAAAAAGTTTGTCATGTTGTCTGTCTCAATGTCGCTTTGCTGATTCATGCTTACAACAGCAACATTTACCCCACACAGCAGACGTTTCGCCTTGTCCTCTCGCCAACAAACAAAAACAGCTTCATCATTTGCCACACAAGTAGCGATGTTCTCAAGAGATCTAACGCAACAAAACACTAGCGCAGACACATAAACCCATCATTTTACTGCGATTTCACAAGTTCTTTCCCGTGCGTTGCTTTATTAGACCTCACCAGTGTGGTGCCCTTACTAGTGAACACATTTCTTGCCATTACAAGTGAGAATTTCTTGCCCGCAATTAGGTTTGAACACACACTATCCCATCAGCCTTGAAATATTGGTTTAAAATCATTTGCTCATGTCCACAAATCTCCACGCACACACACACACACACACACACACACACACACACACGCACACACACACACACACACACACACACACACACACACACACACGCACACACACACACACACACACACACACACACACAAACACACACACATGCACACACACACACACATACACGCACGAAAAACAAATACAGGAAACATAGACAGATACTTACATCAGGATCTGACTCGCGTGACTGACAAATTATCGCAAGACAAGTTGCACAAGCTTGCTCTTCCTGCAAGCACAAGAAATACGAATTCCATTACAAAAGCAAGGGTACACAATGTACAAAATAATTCAATATCAATTATCCAGAAAAAATATTTAGATATTTAATTTAGACTAAGTTCGTGTATACACAAATTCTTTGTGGCTAATAAATGCATGACTTCCATTGCCATATTTTAGAAAGACGGGCTTTGAAAAGGTAAGAAACAACTGAACAAATGAAAAACAATTGAAATGGTACCCCGTAAAGCTTGAAGAACGCCTCGACTGCCTCACATTCGCCAGAACCAGTCTGTGACAGTACGGTCTGCAACTGCTCTACAGGCCTTAACGTTGTGATGATGTGACTTCCCTGAAAATAAGATATACAATAAAAAATATACGCGGCTTTGTAAATTAAATCAGAACATACAAGGAGCTTATGTCTAGAACCAAAATAAGAACATTTCGAAAATAACAGAAGCCAAAATCAGTAAGTCTTAATGAAAAAATGACATAGGCTATTTGCAGATACGACGAACATGACGCTTCGATCGAGCTTTGAGAATATGCACGTGCATGTTGCACAACACAGTAGACGCGGCTTGATAGAGCGTACTTTAGGACGGGCCTATCTAAAGCGAATGCATGCATGTGAATGAACAAAGGCAAATGTACGCAAATGCACATACGCACATACGCACATGAGCACTCAGGAGCACGAAGCGTCTGGCCGGCAGAACATGCTGTGTTGCGATGGCGGGTGGTTCCAGCTCGTCCTGCGTGAACAGATGGTAGGGTGCAGGCTGTAGATGGGCGTGGTTCAGTACTTCCATTAGACACCACGTCCTACCCTCGATCCTCACCGAGGCCTAGACAGATGAAATGCATAAACAATCTTAAAGCGAACACGGAACTCTTGGGAACAGTTCATGAATTTGGTGGACTCAAGCAGTTCTGCTACGGGAGCCTCTTATGTACATCAGTAACTCACATCACACGAAGCCTCGAATGAGTCATCTCTCATAATCCGGCATTAACAAGGTCAATATAGCGAAGAATATCATTGAAAAACTTCCACAAAAAGTAAAAGATGCAACAAAAACGGCCTCTGAATTGACAGTCGCTTAAAGATTGAGCATCTTAGCAGCAACACTTGAATATTTATAGCTATAAAAGGATTGAAGATAAGGCTTGAGCCTCTTAGCAGCAACACTTGAATATTTATCGCCATAAAAGGATTGAAGATAAAAATTGAGCATCTCAGCAGAAACACGTGAATATTTATTCCTATAAAAGGCTTGAAGATAAAGCTTGAGCCATTTAGCAGAAACACTTGAATATTTATTGCCATAAAAGGCTTGAAAATAAAGATGGAGCGTCGTTGCAGAAACACGCGAATACTTGTTCCTATAAAAGGCTTAGGCTTATTTACTTGCGTCTCCTTGATGGGCTGCTTGAAAGGGTAAGTGTCCTGGCTAAAGCACCACAACGCATCGGTATCTTCCCCATACGACGCCGCCAGAATGGACGTCCCTAGGGAGCAATCAAGATGCAAATCAAAGGCCAAGAGGCTAATCCAACTTAAAGTAAATAAAGTTAATTAGGTACAGTAATGATTTAAATAAATAAGCAAACAGAAAGAAGAATCGTAAATAAGTATCGTAGCTATGAACACAACAGCGAAAGTCGATTGCAAAACATTCGAAAAAAAAAAGAAGTTCCTTTCAATGCGTAATTGCAGCATGCCACGTCAATGGGCAGCTTCAATTACACGCAAACCAAACGTGAACTACCTTGTCGATAGTAAGCCGAATGCACCAGGCCTGGCTTCTCAGGTGCAGAAGAAGGGGCGTAACCTGGTGGCATCCGCACGTGCACAAGCTTAAGCTGGTTCGGACGCTGTCCCGGGTAACCCACTGACGTGGTGGTGAAGTATAATCTCACACCTGAAACCCAGCAGTGAAGCAACAACTAAAGGCCATCCAGATCACTTCAAATATCCATAAAAGATAGAGACACTAACTCTTCTTCAAGCAGATGAAAAAGATTAGCAAATCAGCTAGCGAAACAGAGCAAGAGACACGTGGAGTAAGGTCACAGCCGTAAGACCCACCAGTCTCGGTAATAGCGACAACGTGGATGTAATATGAGTCTGTCTTCGGTATCGGCGCAATGTGTACAATCTTCTGGAAGTTCCCGCGATCTATCGTTCTGAATAAAAATAAACAAATCAGAAGCTCTATCTTTCCACTGCAAAGTGGTCTATCTTCCCAATGCATCTCGTAGCCATGATAGCATTCTGAAGGAATACACACACACAAAACCAACGAACAAATCCGCTTATCGCTCAAGGGGGAATTCGTTTAGCAAAAAGCGGCACACTTCCTATAAACTGATCTCTATACATCCAGCAACAGCCGCCAATCACCCAAACCAAAAACGGGAGTAGCTCTCGTGAAGTACGACAAATACTGACTTTATTAGAATAATTACACAGTCTTACTAGAAAACCTGCCGTGAATCTTAGTGAAACATGATAAACATGGATTGAGATAAAATCACGGTAAATCACGTCCAGATTCAATTTCGATGAGCAATCGTATTTAGAGCGAAAACTACCACCAAAATGCTCAAGGAAGACAAACAAACACTATCTTCACACAGGCCGATCAAACTTGGAGGTTTGCACGGATTTGCGACACATCATGACGAAATGGATTGAGGTGAAAGGCCTTCCAAGTCATTTGCTTTTCACTGCATACGTGGCGTTAGAACCTTACTTTCTGTTTTAAATTTGCCCCTTAGGTTTGAGCAAGTAAAGCACGCTTGAAATACTACACGAAAAGGCAGGCAAAGTCTTTGAATACATGTCGACATCAGACTAATATGAGCTTTTCGCTAGGCCTTCGCAAATGCCAATATGAGCTAAGGGACACATAGAAGCAACAACACCGAGTCACAGAGTTAAAGGAACTAAAATAACAGCATACAACCCCACAGCATGCACCCCAATGAACGCCACTTTACCATATTCTTATCAAGTTAAGTTCTCACTTAAAAACGTGACGCGCAGACAGACACAAACAATGATCAATGCAACAGGGGAAAAACAGAGGAAAAACAACAACAACTGCTAGCATGAACTTACACAATTTTTTTAATTCTTCAACAAAAAACAAATTACAACTAAAGTTGCATATAACTACGCGCATGATAATTATTCATACCTGGCAGCGTACTGTGCATTATAGGAAATGCTGGCTTCATTAGCACTACACACCAATTTCATTCCGGACATGTCTTCACCGAGATCATAAACCTAAAAAAGAATAACGAAAAGATAAAAACCAGCGAGGCCAACCACGCGAATGCGATGCCGGCATCACAAAGTTTGAAAAACAAACGTGTAAGATAAGAACGCTCAGCTCGATATTGATACCTGGATGTTTCCTCGCCCCGTGCGGCAGTACAGAACTCCTCGAGTGTTGTCGACGGCTAGCTGACAAATAGGGTCTACGGAGAAGGTACACAATATGTACGTTTTCGCATCTCCGATTCCCTAAGAGACACAGGGCAAACACCAGACCAAGCAGTAACAAAAATATCACTTCACAAGTGACAGAATAGAAGTCCACAATGATTCGCTAGCACACGCCCAGCTTGAAAGAAAAAACTTCATCGAACGCGAAGGTTTCTGAGTGGCCAATTAAATACAAAAGATGAACACAACGGGAGTGTACTCGTTTGCTGCGTGCGTGCGTATATGCATGCGCGCGCGTGCGTGTGCGACCATGTGTGTGTGCGAGCATGTGTGTGTGCGCCTGCGCATATGTGCGTCTATAGTAAGGGGTACATTCCTACATGCATGCATAATGCTTAAGTAATATCACCGGAAGAGAACGCCGGTGTGTGTAATGAAATGCAGTTGTACCACTACTGTGTTCATAGTCAATAGCAACTTACGGGATACCTAATGATGACAAAATACGCTTTTAGATGTTGTAAAGAAATTGAAAATTCAAGATGTCATTGGGAATGCCCCTTTCATGAAAGTGCTCAAAGCGACAATTCAGCACGCCATTGAACAACCTACGTTATAGGAACCTAACACAGGCCGGAAAGATTCACCACAACCAATAAATAAAACCAGGCGGCACGTACCATCGTAGGTAAAAGCACTGGCCACGAATGAAGGCATCAGGAATGAAAGTCTGCTTGATGTGTGATTCACCTTGTATGCCTTCCGACTAAACCAACTACTTTGAGCCTAGGAGAGGCGGTAAAAACATCCGAAGAATGCTGGGAACGCACTTAATTACGAAGAAGAACAGGAATAAATAGTCAGGAAGTAAAATCTAAATATGGTCATATGGGCAGGTATTTTATTCTTGACCAATGACGACTTGGCTGCTGTTGCCAAGAATTAAACAAGGATATCAAGGACATATAAGTATATTATATATATATATATTTATATATAAGTATATCATATACACAAATATACACACATATATATATATATATATATATATATATATATATATAGATATATATAGATATATATATATACCATACATATTACACACACACACACACACACACACACACACACACACGCACACATATTTCAAGGATTAAAAATACGTTGCATACATGAAGGATAAAACGTACGGCACTTTGAACGTTTGCTTGTTGACCTGTATCTACAAGTTCTAGGTAGACTTACACAAGTCACATATGGTCCACATTTCTTACAAACTACTGACCTGATAAATAAGTTCGTACACACATCCGTCCTTTCCAGCCAAAAATATCCTACCACTAGCCGTGCTGCTTACAGATGTCATGTAAACATTGTCGCTGGCCACTGTAAACAAAGGCTCAGGATGCAAATGGATTGTCCCATAATGTCTGCCGGGGGTTCCTGAATGAAAGAGCTCAACGTGAACAACGGCCAGTTAAGTGCATAACTCGATGTTAAGACTTTTTTTTTTCCATCTATACATTCGAGGCATACGAAAGCCTAACGTTTTATCAAAATCATTCGAGGCATTGCATATCAAAGCATAACAAAACTTTGCTTTACAACCAGCGCCTGAAAGCACAAAAATATTTTTCCACTTGCAAGGCGCTCATATAAAAAAAACGTCAGAAGGCGATAAAGGAAGATTTTGCACGTTGCAGGTATGGTTGTAACTGCTTACCAGGCTCATTCTCGGCGAATGTAACACCAAGAAGATGAATGTTGGTTGGAGTAGTGATGCAAAGCAAAAAGTGGATGTGATCTTGAAATATACCTAAATAATAAATGATATCTGATGGAAAAAAGTAACGGAAGCTGATAAGAAATAACGCCGGCAAAACTTGAACAGAAATCAAACCGAGAAAAATACAGAAAGCTGCAAATAAAACGTTGCAAATAATATGTTTGACCTACAAAATTGGCAAAGGAACTACACAATATTCAACGAGAACTGGCAAAATAATAATTAAAAAAAAGCTCAAACTTCAGCTTCCAAACCTGGCTTTGGACGAACAAGACCAGCAGTTAAGATAATTTCTTTGAGGCCATCAAAGTACGCAACATCCGACCTAAGATGTGTCCAAAACATCAAAGTAATTACATACATACATACATACATACATACATACATACATACATACATACATACATACATACATACATACATACAT
>QQSS02232246.1:0-10186 GCA_003687565.2 Craspedacusta sowerbii | reverse complement strand
AGTAGTAGTAGTAGTAGTAGTAGTAGTAGTAGTAGTAGTAGTAGTAGTAGTAGTAGTAGTAGTAGTAGTAGTAGCAACACAGTAGCACAAAACACATGCTAAACATTTGCAATTCCTCGGCGCTATGCCCGTGATATGAAACGAAAGCAAAAAATGCCATCGCTTGCACTGAATGCTTTTTGTGTTCGCTTTACAGTTACTCTATGTCCATCTAAAGGCAGATATGCGTTTGTCTGGATGAAGGCGAATATCGCTATCTTGGAAAGCGCAGGTGCATCGCCAGCTATATGATGCTTAAGGAAAAATTCTTGCTATTCGATACCGCTGTTACAAGGAATTCGTCGCAGACATCAAAGACATCACTTTCACATTGGTGCTGTATGTAAGAGCTGATGGAAGAAATAAAGACAGCTGAGTTTGACTTCAAGTCTAAAGCGATATAAACATGCATGGAAGAAACTCGTGTGAAGTCCAACAGTTCTGTTGCAAACACAATGAGATAATTAGTAGGTGCCCCTGTTCTTCAAGAATGGCCAGGTAGCGCATTCTTCTAAAAGGAACGAAATCGGCGTCTGCTGTGTTTAATGAACCCTTGATCTTGCTACTCCCTTAGATTATGCTTAGATAAATGTTTCCTCTGACTATACTCTTTCCTATGACTATACCCTTTCTTTTGCCTTACTAATCTGAGAAATTACCATGTTTCCGAACTTACTGTGCTTGTCCCACTACAGCTCAGTACTTATTCTTAAAGGCGCCTGCCTTAGTTCATGGATTCCAATTCAGGTTCAAATTTTGATGGAAGATTTAATTTCAAGCGCAGAGTGACAGCCCTTATCAAGATCTCTCTGGCACTGTACGTGACCAGCCATATGCTCATATCTGTGCGTTCATGGCACAAAGTCACACAATAGCTTTCTGGTCGTTCTTCGTCATGTATGTTGTTTGGAAGCTGAAATAGTCAGGTAGAAATACCAGTAGAGTTGCAATCGCAAAATTGACAGATGTATTTCCCGCTAGAGCAGGAAGGTCACCTTTGGATTATGCAAGTTGCTAAACATTCCTTGTAAAGCCGTTGGCTCATTCTTGTCATTGTTGCACACTGTCAAACTAGGCTAGTTCCAACTATCTTCTCTGATCACGATTTTGCTTATCAGCTAGACAAAGTCTCCCAAGCCTCTGGTCCTGAATGGCATAAGATCAGTAGCTTTTAGTTAATCTCGAGAACTCAGTTTGTACTCAAGAGTGATCATCAGAATGTAAACAATATTGCGCAAAGCTTACCTTTCACCTTAGAACCTATCACGAGCAGAAGACTAATTTTAGGCAATAGTTAAGGCTATGGCTTGTCCGGAATGCATTTAGAGTCACTTGGCCAAAGACGCACAGGTCCATGAACTTTAATGCGTGGAAGTCTTTGAAAAATTTTGAATCCAGATTATCCCATGATTTGGTGGAAAGCAAGGAGTTTCGCACCGCACCCTCAAAATCTTGGACTTCCAACTTCGTTTATTGTTTTGGGTCTATGGGGTCGAGGTTTGTTTGGCTGTTTTTTGAGCAAGGAAGGCAATATAACGATAGCTTTTTATTTGCTAACCGTCTCACTGTAGAACTAACGGAGCTTTAAAAATTAAACAATGACCTTTCTAACTTGGATATATCAGTTAGTTCGCAGAAAAGCTCTTCAATGAGTTGATCTTTAGTAGGCCATGCAGATTTAAAATAAGCCAATGAAATCAGCTGCAATGTGCTCTTTATGAAAAGCTTTTGTCTTGGGCAGAAAGCCAGGCTAAGCTCGGGCAATAAAATTTCATCAACTGGCAACTGACAAGCATGGAGAGTTATTTCAATTCTGAATGCTTGTGCTTCATTTAGAGAATTGTCTAAGTATCTCGAAAACTGGAAAATCATGTCTGGCTACTTGAAATAGGGTATAGAGCCTTTAACGCGATTTGCGAGTCTGGTTTGACAAGTGCAGGCTCCGAATTAGTTGGAAAAGATATTGTAGCTATTTTACCAATCCATGTGGTTGTAAAAAATTCGTGCTGACTAGTATGCATTGCCTGTGAAGTTGATCGCACCTAAAGCGATCGGGTTTAGAATAAACTCTTTTACGGATGCCTTAGTTTGGGCCTAGCTTGGAAAAATGCAATACATCGAATATCGATAGTGCAACAGCTTACTATAAGATCCATAACTTTCTAGTTATAGTGATCCTGCATCCAAATTATTCTCAACCGAAGATAATTAGAAGATGCATTCACATTAACGATGTCTTTGTTTACGCCTGGCTGGCAATGGGGGAAGCTACCAAGGTCCAAAGCAAGTATTTCAACTATTACTCTTCTAAAGTGAAGACGAGAACAAGTGAATTGACAAAGCTGTCAGTACACATACGAAGGACAGAAATATGGCAGTAGCAATATAAAATTTAAAGGCACTGTACTAAACAACCACCTTCGTGACATCAAAATTAACACTTCTAACTCAAAATTGATGTTTAAAAAGGAAATAAATTCGTTATTGGGCACCGCGTATGCCTAATTTGGGATGTATATACTTATTTTATAATTTTTGGCTTCCCTTTACATTCATGCCTTTTCTATTTAATGTACTAGGTGATCAATTGAATGATTTATTGGTGCAGGAAAATGAAAGACAACATTATCTATATGTCTTACATTGTAACGAAGGTTTCCTTGAAAATGCGGTCATACTACGTGAATTCTTACTGCACGCTGGGCCTTGTTTCGACAAAGCGTGCTGACCATAGTCTTCCCTCTACTAACCTGTTTGATTGGTTCGACTCTACTATATTTCAAATCTTTACAACTCGTCGAAAACGTGAACTGACGATAAGTTGGCGCTAGTACCCGTAATTACACGGCTTGACGAGCCCCTCATTTGCTGTGCTTCTAAGCGAGTGCGAGTTCGCAGTGTCTTAGAAAATACTCAGATATTAGTGGCTTTCCCAATTCGATTAGCCCTGAGGCTATAGATGATACCTCCATCTTCAAATGCAAATGCAATTATCATACTTTTTTGCTTAGAGTTGCTTACTATTCTTGAGTTCTGTTGTAAATTGCACTTCTGGAGAAAATAAATTTGTTGTTGTTGTTGTTGTTGTTGTTGTTGTTGTTGTTGTTGTTGTTTGAGATTTGCAATATACTTCCCGCACCTATCAGTAATAAGAATCTAGTAGGCCACATGCCCAAGTACACCACACTCGTTGAAGCGAGGAAAGACCAAGACTTTCAAGTTGCACGTTGTTTCAGTTTTCTACTGGACTGGACATTTGATTATGTCCGACCAATGATGGTCATGTATGGCCACCACTCTATCAGATATGATGGCTTCTTGCAACCATAGCAACTAAGTAGCCGTGTACGTAACTGCATGATCGATTTGGCAAATCTGTGGTAAGAAAATATGGACGATTTGCAAAAAGCTCTCCGAAACATCGACCTCGCTATTCCGAAAGGCAAGATCAGGTTTGTGGGCAATGTACTCTATATTCTGTGGTACGGTTTGTTCATTTTGTGCTAGCAGAGTGGAAGTCACAATTCGAATCATGGTTGTACTTGTCGAGGGTACGTACGTCCCTTTTTTCTGCTTTGCAATGTATACTTTAAACAGCAAGTTGAAGTAGCGTTTTGTACGTTTGACATATTATTTGTCATTAACGTGCTAATTTTGCTAAAGACATTGGCCTTTAAATTGCTAGCTTGAAGGGATCCTGAAGCCTCAGTGTTGGTCCTGGGAATCTTAGTTATTTTGAGTGCGTGCGTCAACGAACAATCAATGAAATAACTGATTTTTAATTGGATTTCTTCATCGCCTGTTGGTCACATGTGTAGCGACTCACTAGCCGTTTTTTTTTAACATCATCCCATTTGCTCAATGTGATTTCTAGTAAATAAATTATATGCAATTCATTAAAGAATTAAGAAGCCTCGACATGCTGAGCCTGGTGTAGCATCGTGTTATAATACAGATACTGATCTTTTAAAATTTGCATTGAAAATTTTATGGGCACTTTTTGAATTTGCGCATGACAATGCATTGTACTGTTTAGTATGAAATTGATAATTATACATTCATGCAGGATTTACCAAAAAATTGCAAGGTTTAGGCAAATTGATTTCTGTTGTAGTGTTTTGGTGTGAAATGACTATGCAAGATATGGAAAGATATGACTTCATTTTTGCTATGGACCTATGTGAACTGTGGATACAATCAAGCTCAGGGGCAATGGACATTTTTGCCCTTTGTTGGGGCCTTTTCTGTTGGAAACTGATTGTAACATTATTGACTTTATATATTCTCTATTTCTTCATGTAATTGCTATCATCTGATATCATACATTCTCCAGGAATATTCCAGTGTAACGTTATTTGAGCCATTAACTTAATTGCCAGAACTCTAAGACCATAATGATTTTATGGAATACCAAGGCTTGCCTCAAGCTCCTAAGGGTTCGCCATTTCTGTGTAAGAAAAGTTCACCATGCATTTAAATTAATTTTATTCATTGGAAAATCTATGTTTTCAGTCATTTGAATATAAGAATGTGCCAAATCTCTCATATGTCAAAGGATTAAGGACTCTTCATATGATATGTTCATAAGGATTAAGAACTAGGATAAGGATTAAGAACTCTTCATATGATATGTTCATAAATCAAAGATATGTCATATATTAAGCTCACTTGTAGAACATACTTCTTGCAGCTTGCAAATACGGGAATCTGGATCCTTTATTCACATGTCAGCCTCTGTTGTTTTTATTCTTCCTTCTTTAATATGCACTCTATGTAAATATTTAGCGAGGTCTAAGTCATTTTAAAACCAAGAAGTTTTTGTTTGTTGTTTAAGGGTGGTTGATGTTACCAAGCCTTCATATCCACCAAGTTATTCACAGAATACAAAGAAAGAAATTCATATGTTAACATGTTCTGAAAATTTTCAACGACAATACTCTTATCTCTATCCTGACAGAAAGCCACTTCTTTTGACTCCAAAAAATGAGTGTGGAATCCAGGTAAGCAGCAACGTTTTTTGGAGACAACCAGTCTTGCCTGTTTTTGTATTGATTCAATTCTTTTTATTTTGGTTCTATCGTAATAAAGCTACTTAATTTATTTTTTGCATGAAGTCATGCTACGAGGGGTAAATTGGTCAATGTGGTCGATGACAGAAATACAAAGATTTTGAATTTATGTACAGATTGATTTCATTTTTGCTGAAGTTAATTGATTACTATTGGATATAAGTACCTCTTAAATGCTATATAATTTTGTATTCACCATATTGACATCCAATTGCCTAGTGTTGATCAAGTTGAAAATGTAAATATGTAGTTGAGCTAATGATTTATTGTATCAGCAGATAGAAAAGATTAAGATAATGATAAAAATCCTTCTGATTCTATTTTTTTCTACTACTACACTTTCTACTTTTTTCCTCTTCTAGCTGGTGCTTGCTTTGTATTTTAAATTTGGATCTGCTGTAATTCTCTGAAAAACCTCTCATAAAAATCAAATATTGAACAGAAGCATCTAGGATGACTATAAGACCTTCTTTTAGGCAGATAGTCCTGGCTTTAACATGATATTCCTGGCATCCGCTGCTGAATGTCAGACCTCGATCTCCGGTATGGTCGAAGATCATAAAATTTCGAGAAGATTCCAAAAGTGTTATAGTTGTTATACTTTTCTAGTCGGTTATAGGACTTAACTTGTCTGATGTTTCCCATATGTTTTTTTTTTCACGCGCAATGCTTTCAAGACCTTAACCAAACATCGTAATGTTTACAAAAGTCATTGACCATTAGACTATTCTTCCCTCAGAATTGGCGTTGCCAGGATTTTAAGTATGTAAGAGGAAAGAATCGTAATTGAGTGGGTAGCGAAAGAATGGCATCAAATATTGTGCAGCACGGAATTTTCGTATATAGTTTGGTCTCAAGTTTGATTCTGAGACTTTATAAGGTACGATATTAGTATCCATTTAAATAGAAGGAGGCAACCCCCGGGGACATTGCACTTGAGAGATTCCTCCATTTAGGTATCACTCAACTGGCCTCCAGTGGTTGCAGCCTCTATTTGACACTTGAATGTGCATAGACAAGCAAACACATTGAAGTACATTTAAAATTGGAAATGCCATGCAATAGTTGTGATTCTCTCATGGTAAGCACTAAGTAGTAAACGTTTTTCTTCCTTTAGAAGTTTATCTGCACGACCATCCGACCAACGCAGCTTAAGTACAAAGAGGTGTATGATTATGATGGATGTGCACAGTTTTTGGCTGGCTATTTGAACTTTGAGCCATTGCCATCTCCTGTTGACTTGGTGAGTACCGCTGTTATCGTTAACAAAGTACTTAAAGAGTGAGTATGAAAAAACTAGACACGAGTTGGTATTCCGCACAATCAAGCTTTTTTTGCGAAGCTACTCGACTCGACAGCTTCCGCGATTCCTGAATAAAGCATGCCTAATCTTAATTGAGGTGTATTATGAGCTGGTGATGGTTGGAATCTTGTTTGCAGCCATCTGTAGTTCCCTCTCCAACTACCGTGCTACATCGTCAGTCAGGTAACTGCTTTGACTACAGCATTCTGTTATGCTCCTTACTCGCTGGATCCGGCTATGATGCGTACTGTGTCAGTGGATACGCCACGAGGGAGGTTACTACCATGGATGAGTGTCGCGAAGTCTGCCCTCTGCTGAAAAGGGACGTCAAGGTTTGAATTTTGCATATTTGCTTTTTTTCGTTTTCCTTTCTGCTCCTAGTGATCAAGAATTAGCCTTAATCTTTGTGATGCGCAGGTCTGAATTTATCTTGTAGCATTTCAGCAAAAATGTTAGACTTGCAAATTGCGTGAAGCTTAAATGATGTGTAAACGACGCCAGCTTTCCGTAAGAATCGTAGCTGATAGTCGTCTATACACAAATCTTCGTGGGGCGCGGGGGGAGCAGTGCAGCTGCGGTGGGCTAGACGAAGCCGTACTTTCTCCAAGTAAGGGGGACTGCGGCTGCGAAATGCTTTTATTGCTGTGTGGACCAAGATAGTTGCTCCAATGTAGTTGATGCTTGCTCGGTGGCTTACGTCGATAAGCCTAGTCGGACCTCATTGGTGATTTTCAGGCCTTGTCAAACGTCTCGTCATACTTGATCTTCCGCGAAAGCTGAAGGAGTTGTTGTTTTAAAGACCATTGCCAATTTCATCTGGAGTTTTTTTGTCTGACCGCCTTTTGTCATACCGCTACCAAATGTCCGACGGGACGACACGCGCTGCAGACCGTCCCGAACGTTTGGTACTCTATCGCGAGATCTATCCGCAGCTCCTGAATTTTATAAACTGGCGTACCGCGGTGATCGGTAAGACAGGGACTCGCTGTTGCGCGGGCAGATTTGTATTGTGTATCAGAAAGCGGAAGTTTGTTTTTCACAGTACAGGCCCGTAAAAGTTACATGGCACCACGCGGTGTTCCATTACATATCACGCATACTACCAAGGATTGTTTTTGATGTGTTGTCGCTAAATGCAGACCCGCGATTCATCGTACTGGTTGAGCATTTACATTAGCAGTAGGCGTCCTGAAAGCAAGAGCCAATGAGTAGGACGACCGCAGTTTGATGCAGACGCATCTGTTCCTTTCGCTCACTGCGACATGGCAATGTTCACGTTGAGTGTAGGAAGGTTGGCTGAATCGTCGATAGCCTATGTTTGATAGTCGCGGGGCCTTTGATCTGCTCTCAGCTGCTGAGACCGTGTCCTAGAAGTAGCTGACGATGTGCTGAGTGCCTGCGTAGTGCTGGTCACGCTGACTAGGCAAAGAGCAGCTTCACACTACTGGAACATGACGAAATCGAGTGGCGTTTTCCACTTCTAGCTGCGTTATTTCTGCCTGGCGGCTTGCGTTGGACTTCATTGTGCGTCCCTTTGACCGCACTGGAATGAGTGCGCCAGGGTTGTTCTTGCTTCGAGACAGCGTCTAAGGTGGCGGGGCCTAAACAGGCCAAGAGCAGCTTGTTAAATTCCAGTGAACTGTGAGAATTTCGAGGCACTGTGAGAATTTCGTGGTGTCCATTAACTTCGGTCATGACTTTCTCACGTTGCCAACCAAGCAAGTGCTTGCTGTGCACCAAAGAGTTCCCTTTGGATTTACAATGAATATAACATCAAGTTTACACGAGTAGGCCTGCTAGGTTAAAGGTCACACGCAGGGCCGGATTATGACCAGTTGGGGCCTTAGGCACAAAACTTTTCTGGGGCCTAAAAATTCTCCACAAAGATTTGCACAAAGATCCTCCGGATATTCATCATCAAGTTTCTGGAGTTAAGTTTCAAGAGCGTGAAATATTTGGTTATATATTATCATTCAAAAATGATCACTGGCACTAAAGTTGACCTTTTCTGCCAAGCCCTCTGGATGATGATTTTATATAATCACTAGTTGGCTTAAGGCCTTTAGCTGAACCCTCAAATCATCTCTGAGATTTCGGATATCGTCTCCGAGTGACTGGTGAAGATAAGCGCAAGTTAGATTTCACTCTTGCGGTTGGAGAGTTTTACTGGTACAGCGGAAATGATTTAAAATTTCCTCTAACATAGCAAACGTGAAAATAAACTTGAGCTCTTCCGTCTTAATCGCAAACCTTGGTGCTTCTAATTTGGTTATCCCATTTCAGGTTTGATTTTCCGCAATATCATATAGAGCTTTTATCATACGCCGATAGGATTTCATTGCGGCGCTTGTTGAATTGCAATGTGCTTCCCATCTAGCTTGTGACTGAGATTTTAGCCCATCATCACAACCATTTTTTTTAAAGACCTCCTTATCCATGTGTCGAGATCGAGAAAAAAAAATTGTAAATCGGCTAAACAATTGAAAAGCAATTTGCTGCTATTTGGATCACAGTCGACAGCATTTTGGCCAACAAGATCAAGTGAGTACCTAGGACAACGAAGAAAGACAGGAAACTTATTTTCCAAGATTTTTTGTTGCATTCCTTCATAACAGCCAGAAAAGCTAGCCGCACTTATAATAGGACTTTCCACAACACTTTGAGAAATCTCGCTTGCACTCCTCACGTCACTCCTCACTCCTCACTCCTCACTCTTTGAGAGACATTTGTCCTTCCGTGTGGCCATCTAACGCTAGAAACGTAACAAACCAATCGCCTGCCTTGCCACCCACTAGTATTACATATTTTAATATGATACTCAGCTGATCTTCGTGCGATAGATCAGGTGTTGAAGCAATTGAGAGGCTACAATATCCAGCAGAGCGTATTTCATCCATGATGGTTGTGTGAACTTTATCACTCTTTATTTTAATGATTTCATTACCAATTGCCTTTCGGTATGACACGTTGTTTTTCTCAACACGCAGTATTTAGAAACTATGACTTGCCAAAAATTGATCTAATTGATCATCTACGAACTCTGATAACTCTGATAGCCAAAAATTGATCATAAATTGATCAGCTACGAACTCTGATAACTCCATGTAATTCCCATTTTGCAATGATCCTACTTTCTCTTCAGCTTCTCCCAAGGCTATTCTATGCTGTCATAATGCATCTAAAATGCACTGCAATATGCTTCTAGAATAGACGGATAGTGATTGCAACAGGCACTAGCATGTTCATACCAAACCGAACGAAGCTCTGAGATCCTTGCATGAATAAAAAATATTGTTGAATTTTTTTTTTGGGGGGGGGGGCCTTCCTTACGCGGGGCCCCTAGGCCTGGGCCTTGTGGGCCCATTGGATAATCCAGGGCTGGTCACGCGCCTATTTATATGAGTCTCCAATCCCTTTTTATTTAGGAAAATGTTTTCGAGTCGAAGAAAATCGAGCGAAAATACGCCGTCAAAGCCACGAAAGATCTGTCCAGCAAGTTTGAGGCCAAAATGGCTGACAAGGAATTGGCAAAGGAGAAAGAAAAAGAGCGAAAATTGAAAGAGGCTGACGATGCAAGGATTGCTGTAAGATCTTACTTTGCTATCGTATCTCGTGACGTGTCGGCATGTCTTTTCTTATTAACATTCGCATTTACCTTTGGCAGAAGATTTTGTTCCCGGCAAGTAAGATTTATGATCCATGGGACATGTTGTTACAGCTACGCAGTTTAAGTTTGGATGCATTCCTTTCGATATACTCGTCTCTTTGTTGCTGG
>QQSS02232235.1:0-10186 GCA_003687565.2 Craspedacusta sowerbii | reverse complement strand
TAGTAGTAGTAGTAGTAGTAGTAGTAGTAGTAGTAGTAGTAGTAGTAGTAGTAGTAGTAGTAGTAGTAGTAGAAGTACTAGTAGTAGCAGAAGTAGTAATATTAGTCGTAGTAGAACTAACAGTAAAATTTATTCATACTAGGTGCTGATACGCACATATAGTAAAAAGAAAGGAATATAAAAAATTAGCTCATGTAAATAAAGAGCTAGCTACTACTGTCGTAATGACCTTAAATTAGTATATAGCGTATACTGTATAACGTATTTAACTCTTCAGTACTTCTTGTCTGAAAGAATCCTTGATATTTATCTGGTGTTGTTATCAACATATTTCCAATCTATCTGCTTTTTTATTTCTGCCATTTATTTCTTTTAAAAGATTATATTTGAAGGCCTAATCGGGTCTTCATTTGCTGGAGATATTGCGATTGACGATGTTTCTATCACGGAGGGAAAGTGTCCCCATCCAGGTAAATTACTTAGTACTTGTGGACTAGCGTATTTATTTGTATTTTGAACTTTTCATTTTTATTGTTTGGTTTATATGACGTAGGAATATTTGAAATTTATTTTTAAGTGGTATGTGGTTCGTCTGGCATTTGCCATTGCGTTTTTAATTATGCTATGATCATTTAGGTAACTGTGATTTTGAGCAAGATAAGTGCGGTTATTTCACCGCTCCCTGGCGAAGTACCCAGTTTGAGTGGCAACTCGGTAGTGGTACGACAGCCACAACTTGGACTGGACCAACAACGGACCACTCCACCGGAACTAAATTCGGTTTGTCTTGATTCACGTCTATACATTGTAAGCTCCCGAAAGCCTTATGTGATTTCTTTTTGTCTTCATATTTCATATTCCGGATTGAATAAATTTCTGTGCATACTCAATCCTGTGCGTGGATGTGGAGATTTGGATTCATCCTTGAGCTGATGTTTTTGTTTGCATGTTGATTTGACTGGTTTTCTCATACTCGATTCAGGTCGATACATGTTTATCGAATCGTCCTATCCGCGGCTGCCATATGACACCGCCCAAATTGAGAGTGAGGTGATACCCGTCAGTGGAGCTGGCAAGTGCGTCACTTTCTGGTACCACATGTACGGTGCCGATATTGGTGAGCTCAATGTCATCATGCAAGTTGGACAGCAGTCATTCACTAGCGTCTGGTCAATGAAAGGCGACCAAGGTGACAAATGGCTTCAGGGTCAAGCACCCTTGTTAAGTAGGCAGCAGACCATGCAGGTATGTAACTGTCATGCTTCCCTGCTAGCTCCCGCATCGTTGTTCCTGAATATTTACGCCTAATATACCTGTGGTTACGCTTTTGGTGGTCATTTGTTTAGAATCTCGCTTCAAAAGTCCTTTATTTTACAAAAATTCAATTTTTCCTATCCTG
Source organism: Craspedacusta sowerbii (assembly GCA_003687565.2). Lineage (NCBI taxonomy): Eukaryota > Metazoa > Cnidaria > Hydrozoa > Limnomedusae > Olindiidae > Craspedacusta > Craspedacusta sowerbii. The sequence goes on along the minus strand of QQSS02232235.1, from coordinate 8,787 downwards.
GTACGTGTGCACTGCTACACTTCTGCACTAGAGATGCATGATATACTTATAGATTTCGACGCATCATTTTGTATTGAATGGCTTTCTTTGAGAATTCAGCCCGTATGTAAGTGGCATGGCCCGACAGAAGAATTTGATGATCTGAGTCCCCATTCTTAGTCTCTGCAATTGATTCTGGTCTAGATAATTTTCCAAGGTATTCGTGGCGGAGGCTACAAAGGAGACATTGCTATTGACGACATTGTTATCGTGGATTATACTGGAGCATGCCCAGTGTTGCCGGCGAACGCAGTTCCCTTTGGATGCAACTTTGAGCAGAACATCTGCAACTGGGTTCAGCTGAAGGATGATGACTTTGACTGGACTAGAAACAAGGGATTGACAGGCAGCATTGGGACAGGGCCCTCTGTTGATCATACTACCAATACCAGTATGTTGTAACCCTGGCTCGCCACTCAGCCACATTTTTTTTAAAATTCTTTTTCTTCTTAAAAAAAAAAGTTTTTATTTTTGAACCTAAGGTGCCGTTGTTAATGCTTTGAGCTGAACTTGTCCGCGAGGTTTTATTTTTTGTGTTTTAGCTAGCTATTTTATTTATTATTTTTATTTATTTGTGTTTTATTTGCTTTTTTCCTTTGTATCTGTTCATTGGTTCCGGTTTTCTTGCTTTGGGATAGGCGGCAGCTATGAGGCATGCTGCCTTGTTGATTCGGTTGTCGAATTTGAGTGGCATGTGGAGCGTGGCATGTCCATGTGGACTCAAATTACGCACGAGTAAAATAGCCAAGAACGCGCGTGCTTGAATGGTTTGCGTTTGTGTGTGTGCGTTTGTGTGTGTGTGTGTGTGTGTGTGTGTGTGTGTGTGTGTGTGTGTGTGTATTACTGGTGAGGCGTGGCTTTATTTGTCGGTGAATTGTGGCGTTCGTGTCACCAGTGTTATGATCGTCACGCCGACCTTGTCTTTTACTTACGAAAAGCAAGCCCGCAAGAATTTTTGATGAAAGTTAACCATTTTATGAAACCCTGCTCAGTATTGTATTTTCACAATCCGCGTATTTGACTTCTCACTTAGGAATTTTGTATTGGTGGTGTTAACATGGCTGGCCTGAGATTTCGTTTCTTTCGACAGGCATGGGCTACTACCTTTACATTGAAACGTCTTACCCACGAAATCCCAACGATACAGCCAGGATTATCAGCCCGTCCATATTTGCTCCTAGCAATGGTACTCGTCTCACGTACTGCCTGTTCTTTACCTACCACATGTACGGGCCGCACGTTGACAGACTTAAGGTCTACACGAAGGCGAACTACAAGTACGGCCCGGTACTGTGGTACAGAAATGGGTCAGCTGGTCCGGAATGGCAGCATCAAGAATTGCAAATAAATATCGCTGATCCAACTCAGGTATAGTTCCGGTGGTCTTATCATCGTTATGTCGAAAACGTCTATTTATTATCTGCGAAAAACCATTTCTAATTTGTCTTTTTCTTTATTTACATGCGATTTTTTTATTCTTTATTTAAGCTTTTAATTCACTAGTTATTTGCCATGGGTGCCAAACGACTTCTGAATGCTGTCCGTGAGTGCTTTTATCGTTCTGCGCATGCATTTTCCGACTAACTTTTATATCCCCTCTTTCCAAACTCATGGCAACTACCTATACTCTCTCCACTCCTTTTTTGTTACCTTTAATATTTGAACTTAACTTTTGCATCTAGCATGATTGTCTTTCCCATCGATTTGCATGCGATTTCTAGATCGTCATTGAAGCCACCCGGGGCAGTGACTTTAAAGGGGACATCGCTATTGATGACATTGATCTTACCTATGGAGATTGCATCTTTTCCGGTAATTATTGTGAATTATTATTTCGTGTTGTTTATAACTTTCGCTACCTGAGGTGTTAGGCACGGTGCAAGAGGCTATCTAAAAATCGTATAATCAGGCATTAAATCCAGGGCTCTTATGCGATCGAAGGGCCTTTTTTGGGGGTAAAGGGGTGCTGGCGAGCTGACACGGAGTTGGAATTTCAAATGGGATTTAAAACAAATAGGGGATTGTAAAGCGCCAGCTGTTGCACTTAAATTTGATGGATGTCTCATTCCAAAGGATCCATGGACTTTTCGTCGTTCAAAATGCCTTTTATGCTCTCGACATGATGTCTGCACGATGGAGCGACATCTCGCTGTGCTTTCTGTGCACATCTGGACTGGCTGCAAACATCAGCCCTTTGGCTTTTGAGATAGTTGAAAAGTAATGCATTTGGTTTTTGCCACTTCAGCTCCTGTGTGATGTGAACACGAAATGTGTTTACGAACATGCTTATAAAAATCCCCTATTTTTTATTTATTATTATTATTAATATTTTTTTAAATTGTGGATGGCGAAAAGTTGTAAATTGTGTGGCTTACATGTTAATAGTTGAGTAAATCGTGTACCCTGAATGTCCGATTTTAGTTCCCTTGAAAAGTGAAGGCTATAATCAATTTATGATATGGGATTTCAAATACCTTTGTTTAAGTCCATTATTGTGTCTATTTTTTGTACTTGCTTGTACATGTAGCTGAGGCTGTTGCGTGAATGCATGTGATGGCAGGGTTTTCCTCATGGGCTAACTTTGATTCTTGATTTTAGGAATATGCACGTTTGAATCTGCCCAGATATGTGGTTGGTACAATCCCCAGAACAAGGACGGCCTTCAGTGGGCACGAGGCTCTGGTGCGACCACGTCAGCTGACACTGGACCCACGTACGATCGCACCTATCAGACTTCATTTGGTATGATTCATGAATACTTGTTCTTAAATGGGGTATGGCTTGCCCGAGTTGGTTCACTATGAATTAAATTTTATTTCCATGTTTACGAATCGGTTTGCCGTTATAGCTGTCTGTCTTTCTGTTTTTCGTTCAGACTGTCTGTCTTTCTATCTATCTGTCTGTCTGTCTGTCTTTCTTTCTTTCTACCTGTCTACCTGCTTGTTTGTCTGTTTGTCTGTCTACTGGTCAATCTGCTGATCTCTCTGCCATTTTTGCGCGCTGGTAGCTCTGGCTTGAACCCAACTGGGGTCGCTAAGGGCCTTTGGTGATGACTTGGAAGACATACTATCAGAATGGGCACAGAGTTTCGGACCGAGCGTCAGTAACTTTGCGTTCATTTTATGACCATGATTAGCTCTAATAATTTGCTTCCAAAAAAATTTTAATCTGTTTCCACATCTTGACAGAAGTTTTTCGTTTGTTGTTGTTGTTGTTGTTGTTGTTGTTGTTGTTATTGTTGTTGTTGTTGTTGTTGTTGTTAATGTTGTTGTTGACGGTGGTGTTCTTGGTATTTTCGTGCATAACATTCTTATCTGATCGGTGAAGCCTATGTTTTTTTAGTTCTGTACTTCCTTTCTTTGATTTGACCGTAGGTCATTACATGTACCTTGAAACGTCCAACCAAGCGCCTAAAGGGAGCACTGCCATGCTATATTCACCTTGGTACATGAGCAGCGGGCAGATGTGTTTCCTGTTTTATTATCACATGTATGGCGACCAGATCGGCAGCTTGACAGTGTCCATCAGCTATGGGTCGCTCGTCTTTTCCGGATTCAAGATGTCTGGCAACCAGAATGATACTTGGTACCAAGGACAAGCAACAGTCTCAAGGGCGGGATGGTTCAGGGTATGAGCATAGTTCCCCATGGTTTCTTTCTGCTGTTGCATCTTGCGAGGTATGTGCAGTTGGAGCATGTCGCAACACCCTCGAGTTGAATCGCCCGTTAGTCGCATGCCGAGCTTTCTTACGACCAATGTCTTTTTAAAGCATCCGAACTCGTGGACGTTTTTTCTCTGACCTCTTCGTCGAATTTTCTCAGGCCTTTTTTGCTGAAGGTTAGCTGTGCCGACGCAAAATTTGAATATGCAGTGTACATATATGCGTATAAAACGGACAGGGCTGTTTAGTGGTTATGCATTATGATTAGGCCGGAGTGCAATTTCCCTTGATTAACCAGCGCTATTGGGACCTATTGCCCTAACGCCAGTATTTCGCACATCCAGACTTATCATTCCCGCATATCGTTAGGTCCCTCTAGATGAGTTTCTGTTTTATTTAGCTTGTCGCGATAACAATCGTTTGGATCAGCCTTCTTAACCTAAAGGCACCCAGTTTCAATGCGGATTTAGTCCTAACCTAGAGGGAAATACTAACTTTTCAGTGATGCCGCCTACTGATTTTTTCATTTTTTGATCGTTATGTGACAAGGGCCTTTGCCTTCTTGAGCCGTTGCAAATATCCGTATGAATTGTGGGGTTTTAGGTGCTGGTAGCAGGCACGAAGGGTGACGGTTACAGAGGTGACATAGCTATTGACGACACTCGCCTTCGAGAGGGCCAGTGCCCTCCACCTGGATACTGCGATTTTGAAGATATCGACACTTGCACTTGGACTCAGAGGTCTGATGACGATTTCGATTGGATGATCGGACAGGGTGCAACAAAGAGTAGCTTTACGGGACCATCCATCGACCACACCACGGGAACTGATAGGGGTACGAAAGATTGTTAAATTCGTGTGGCTGATTATTGGCTATTCGAATTTCCTGTATAGTTTAGTCTTGTTTATCACCTGTAGTTGCGGAGCATTCAATAGTAAGGTTTGCGGGTTTCGTTTATAACGCTCCGAACCGATTTGGCTAGCCTCCCATCTTTCTTTGGGTGAGATCAACGTGGATATTCATGAATTTTGTAGAGCATTCCATAATGAGGTTTCCAGGTTTCGTTCCTAACGCCCGGAGCCGAATTGTCTAGCTTCCCATCTATCTTTGTGTTAGATCAACATGGCTGTTCGTCGATTTATTTTTAACCGTCTTATCATTCATAAATCAATGTCTTTCTCTTCAGGTTATTATGCTTTCATCGAGTCTTCCGCACCCCAGAAGCGTGGCGACAAGGCCTCCATGCAGAGTATGAGATTTAGTCCTACAGTCGGTCAAGGCAGTTGCTTCAGCTTCTGGTACCACATGTTTGGTGCCTCTACGGGCACCTTGAATGTGTACCTGTCAAGTCTAGTTGGCGTGACTGTCCTTACTAAAGAGTTGATGTGGCAAATGAAAGGAAACCAAGGTGACAAGTGGTCAGCAGCTCGCATCCCAGTCGTATCTGCCAATGACTATGAGGTACGCAGGAATGCTTTTCCCTTGAAGTTTTAAAGCATGACTGTACCTAATAATTAATGCAAGGCTTTTATGTCCAATATGATGCCATCGCAACACAGTATGCAGGGCATACATAACGCAACGTTGCAACTGCGGTATGCAGGATCAGGTCTTCATAAAATCTGTGGCTTTTTTTACTGCTGGCATTCTAATCGCCGCTCTTTTTTTAGTTTGTTCTTGAGGCCATCGTTGGAACGGGCTTCACTAGCGATATTGCTATCGATGACCTAAAGTTTGATAGCGGAGCATGCGCGTTCACTCCCAAGGATGCATGGCCACCTGGCAAAACAACACCACCCCCTACCGATGCGCCGACAACTGTCGGTCCTACGACTGGTAGGCTTTTTAATGTTCCCTTTCCTTAACTCGTCATATGAGCTTAGTCATAATGACTCACTTCTATTAGTTATGCTCTCAAAATAATTTTTTACTTCTCATCTGAAATCTTTGTCAGCTGTACGTAGATGGTTTGCCAATATATACTTTGTACCTCTGCTTGAACTACGACGACTTGACCTACTACTTAAATTCCAGAGCGTAATCATGGCGGATTCGAATTTAGTTTAATTCCTGGGTAAGATCTTGCCATCGCTACCCTGTTCTATGTGTGTACGGAAAGTTGTTCACCGGCATCGATTAACCAGCATTTCTTTTCTAGTATGTGTTTGCGAGGACTATTCTTCGGTATTTATTCGCTAGCATGTGTTCGCTAGCATTTGTTCGACAGCATTTTTTCGCCTTGATTTAGTCTGCATGATATTTGTCAGTATGTATTTGCCAGCATTTATTCGTCTGCGCTTGCTCGCCAGCATTTGCTCTTCGGTATTTTTCCGACAACATTTATTCGAACGAATTTCCATGCAGTTGGTACTGATGAACAGTTTTCCACGCGTAAAAAATCTTTCCAAACAAGTTCCTGCTGCGAGTTTCTTATGTGATACAAAATCGTGCGTTTATATATATATATATATATATATATATATATATATATATATATATGTTGTATATATTTGTTTATATTTGTGTGTATATATGCGTTTTGTTTAATATGCAAGCGAATATGGTTTTTGGTGTGTTAAAGCGTGCGCTTTGGTTACAGCGAAACCTCCGTTTAAAATTCTTTCCTTTGCATGTGTCGTGGTTGTAGTTAAGTATAAGCTTTGCCCAGTATATTTGTAGTTTCTGTCTAATGAATATACTATCTCCCGTTCGTCTGGTATGTTTGCTGTAGTTGCACTATTCTTTCATTCGCTTCGTAGGAAATACTGGAAACGACTGCAATTTTGAAGCTGGAATTTGTCCCGCGTACTCAACGAATATGACCTCGACCCGGTTCCAGTGGCTGCGTCATCAAGGCGCTACGTCATCGGCGGGGACTGGTCCAAACGCGGATCACACGACGCAGTCGGACAAAGGCTACTACGTGTACGTGGAGAGCTCGTATCCGGCTATGGCGAACGACACCGCTTGGTTATTGACGACCGTCTCTAACAACCCGAACGGTTTCTGTCTCAGCTTTTGGTTCCATATGTACGGTCCACACGTAGGAAGCCTTAATGTATGGAACATGGTAAGCGCTTTGTTTTTAAGCTCTAACATACAGATTAATCTTTTCGATCTAATGATGTATGCGCTTGGACGCTTTTCTGACACAATAATGTCATGATAGATACGTTTGATGCGGGGAACCAAGAAAGCATATATTCGAATGGAGTTACTAAGGGCTTTTCGTTTTACTGAACTCTTCAAGGTGTCCCAACGAAATTGTACCATACACAAACACACGCACGCACGCACGCGCGCGCACACGCACACACACACAAACACACACGCACGCACACACACACACGCACGCACGCACACAAACACACGCACACACACATACACACACACACACATATATATATATATATATATATATATACATATATACATATATATATATATATGTGTGTATAAGATTATATAGTTTTGATAAATCTAGGTTTCCGTATAGTTTTTCCACGTTGTTTTCTTTGAATCTACTTGTATGATACTTGTCATGTTCCTCACTATGTTGTTTCTTGTCGTTTCATTCCTCTCATGTTGTACTCCATCTAGCCATGCTATTTTCCTTTCTATTACATATTCCCTGTACATGCGCAGTCTATATGTTTGAATTCTTGGCTCTCGATGCTGTGTTTATGTTGGTTGTCAGCAGCGGGTTGGTCATGCGTGTCTGATGAATTATTACAGCAGAACTCAGCTGCCGTCACTCAATGGCTATGGACGCGTACTGGGACACAGGGGGATGATTGGCGACACGGCCAGGTAGCGTTCAAGAAGTCAACCGAACCTGTCACCATCGTGTTCGAGGCTATCCGCGGAAATGGCTTCCAGGGTGACATTGCTCTCGACGATATCTCGTTCACGGTTGGCGATTGCCCTGCTGCTCGTGAGTAGAACTCTTGTTAGTTGTCTCCAGTTGGCCGTGCATACGCTGAACTGTCAGGCTTTGTTTCTACGAAGAAGTAGTTTACAAGTGGTTGATAAAACGTCTAGGTTTGTTGGTGGTCGTTCCAAGATTGTGAAGCGGCGTTTAAATCATTATGTTAAGACATCACGATTTGATGGTAATCAAAAATTGGAAGCCTTACTCGTTATGCATTCAGAACCTCGAATTTTTGAGTGCCTTGCTTGCTCACGAAATCTTGTCTTTAAAAGCGTCATATGAATAATTTTACACGCGGAAGTTTATTTGCATGTATGACTATATAGACGTATTGGGACGAAGGAGCGACGTTTCTCGAAAAATTTTTTAATGTATGTTTGTGTACCCGGCGTGTGTTGCGATGTGGCGTTATACTGTACGCAATTCGAACAAACTCCAGGTATACAATTTATGTGCCTGTGGCAAAACATGCGTAAATTAGTACTTTGGATGTGAATTGTGTCTGTATGTTTTTTTTTCAGGAGAATGTGATTTCGAGGCTTCGGCTCCGAATGACCCGTTCTGTGGATGGGTTCAAGACCCGGACGTTAAAGATGACTTCGACTGGTCTATCGGCTCGGGAAACACCCCTTCAGTGTTGACCGGCCCGTCAACTGATCACACGCTACAGACGAACGAAGGTTTGTCCTTCCTAGCTTTGTTCTGAAGAGCTGAATATTGATTTAAGTGAACCGTCAATTGCCCTTAGCCTGATTCAACACCTCTCTGTACTTTACTTCCCGTGCATAATTAGAAGCCCCTGATGTGTTCTCGTTAATTGCGATGTCTTCTCTGAGCTCGTTTGGTTCTAAATCACAAACGAGAATTGACAATAACTGGTGTGACCGTGTCATTTTCGGTTGGGCACGCTATAGAATATTCAGTCTTGAAAATGCGTGCTCGCGGGCTAGAGCCGTTTGTCTTGGCCCTGGCTTGTGCAAAACGTAGGCTATAAAATCTCCAGGTCCAAAAATTCAAAAATTCCACATGTTTGTTTTAGTCTCTAGATTCTTTTTGAAGCTCTTTCTGGCACCCGTTGTTTCCGCTTCTATTTTTATATTATTATAATATATATATATATATGTATAATATTTTTTTTGATATATTATGTTATAT
>QQSS02232213.1:0-10187 GCA_003687565.2 Craspedacusta sowerbii | reverse complement strand
TACCTACCTACCTACCTACCTACCTACCTACCTACCTACCTACCTACCTACCTACCTACCTACCTAACTACCTACCTTTCACCTACCTACCTACCTACCTAACTACCTAAGTAAGTACCTACCAACCTACCTATCCAACTACCTACCTCCCTACCTAGGTACTTACCTGCCTACTCAACTAGGCAAAGGGACGCAATACATAAACTTACTTGATATTTTTTAGAATCCCCATAAGAGCTTTACTAAATTTGCAACATGGTGCCTAAACAGGAAAATATCTTTTCCAGTTTCAACAACATCTATCGATCAATACAGCCTGCGCTTGTTCCTAGAGCAGCAGAAATCGCAATGCGTAAAAAAAACTACTGGAATGTCTAGAAGAGTACGGATTGAAAACATAAACATAGGAGCGCTAACAAACCAAAGAGTAGCCCAATGGAATTCCAAGCTAACAACCCAGCACAGAAAACATCAACGATGATACAGTCGGGGTACTCGAAGACAAAAATTTAGAAATCCTAATTTTAACGAAGTAAAATTTAAGGGCGTTATAACCATCGCAAGAAAAAAGTCGACGCTTGGATTGAACTACAGTAATTTTCTCGCCCGCGAAAAGCAGAAAGCGGGTGCAATGGCCATAAAACGCTGCTGAACATGATCTCAGCAGCCACAATCGAAGGCGAGAATGCAGGCAATGCTCACTAGCCGATTGGCATTATGTATGGAGGCGCAAGAAGTTAAAAACAACAACAACAACAACAACAACAACAACAACAACTACAACAACAACAACAACAACAACTAAGAAACTGATAAAAAATTAGATGCTTTATTAAAAAAAAATCGTTTTTAATGGAAGGTGGGATGAATAGCACTCTCCAGATGTGCACCTTTACGATCATTCAGGAAATCATTTATTTATCATCATCATCCGCCCCGAAAATGCAATTAGCAATGTCCAGAGAAAATATGTACTGCACGCCATCAGCAAGAATGCCCGAACAGCATCTTAATAATCGCAGCCTGTTAAAACCACAGCTTTTTCTCATGGGAAAATCATTAACAGCTTCAACCGTTTGCGTGGTAAACTATTGTTCCCAGATCCCAGAGAAAAACTGTGTTAGAAACTGTTTGAGCGAAACTTGTTCAATTGAAAGAAGTCATTAGGGACGAAGGTGCACAGGGACTCGGGAAGAAGGTAAGACCACTCCTCTTGTATGCTGCATACGCGCGCAACTCACTTAAACAAGAAGAAAGAAGAAGATTTTAGCGAACGCATGTTCAAGCTGTCCCGCCGAGTCAAGTTCGGATCATTCGGATGCCCCCTGCACCAGAAGACCATTCAAATAGGCGGTCTTCTGCTGCTATTCTTACCCACCAACAGGATAGCGTATAGGAAGACAGGCCGTTCCCATCAAGGTCGAACTGCGACAGGGCGCTAGCCTCGTCCCAGGAAGTGTCTAGGGCCCTGCGGGTGAAGGCGAATGTCAGGCGCTTGCTGAGCTTTGGGCGTCCCGCAAAGAACTTTCTCAGGAACGCGGGCTTCGGGTAGATCGATCATGTGGACGAAGCAACAATCACAAAGATGAGTTCAAAGCAAAGTAGATAAACCAGGTAAAAGCTGACGAGGGATGGGGGTATCCTGAACAAAGATCACTATATTTAGTTGTTTGATGGACCGCTGGACCTGCTGAGCTCTAGGAAGCTCAATAATGCTTCAAGTAACAGCCCATACTATCTCCAAAGCCTCACCACTCGAAAAGCAACTGCACGTTCTTGCATCGAAAAAAAAAACAAAAACAAAGACAAACGCTATACAGGAGCATTTCATGCATCGATGCGCGTTCAAAAGCTGTAGAACTTTCCGCTATACATTCAGTGTTTTAGTATTCTGCCAACTCACAAGTCAAATCCCATGGCTTTGCGCTGATATTTCAAAACATTCTCAGAGGGGGGATATGGCCGGCACTTAATTAAATGGCTCCACACATTACTATCGGCAGGCACTGCTCTGAAGACATTGACGGCGATCCCTCGTACGACCTCCAAGACAAGCCGGAACTACATATTTAGGCCGACGCCACAATATGAAACAGCAATGGGAAGCGAGGCGACAAAATCTTTGTATTACATCCTAGAGCAAGGCGCTCGCTTCGCTCATCATCTTTTATTGACCGAATAAAAAAACGCACGGAACTTGAGCCAGATCCAAAATATGTGTGCCTCGACGAATGCCATTCATATGTCCTTTTTTTTTGTCCATCAATCCAAACTGAGCAGATTGGACATAAGATATGCTATGTATTACAAAATCTTTCAGTCGAGCATGTCGAGTCAAACCTCCTTCAACCACACTTAAATTTGTTGCTTAGCATGCCACCGCTTACAAGGAAACTGTCGAACGCTACAAAAACACCATTAAATGATTTAAAGGAAGATACGGGAGGCCTTCTTTCAAATATTTTTAGGCGACTTTTTAGGTTAGAGAAATACACCAGAAAACTAGAGCCTTTACTAGATAGGACGCTAGGGATTTTGGAGGGAGCCCGGAATTTAGGATATCACCAAAACTTACAACAGCAAGAAGCTCGTATACATCACTAACGACCAATTCTTATGTCGTTGCTTTCTTATAGAGTTGATTAACAAGCGACCCAAACATGTCTTTCATGATGGCTGTCTTTCTTCCGACTATCCTGATGACGCTGGTGCCAACGAGCACCACCCAAGATGTTGACGAGTCGATGCCGCTTCCATCTGACCTGGTGATGCAAAGCACGGGGGTGAATGACAAGCGACAAAAGGAATGGCAATCGACATGCACGTTCTGGAGATACAGCAAATGCAAGAGGCTCCTACAGAAACATACGGTAGGTAGCACCATGCAACAGAACCGATTCAGTCTATCGAGTCTTTTATGCAGTGATCTATGGCAACATTCTGATTATTGTAAGCTATACGTTGTACGTTGCCTCACCCCAAATACAACTCTTCTAGATCCATGCGCCAGTCAAATTCGAACTGGAAACCTATAAGTCCACTCGCTTTGATTCAGTACAAGCCTACAATTCAGCATCATGCTTACATGCGCGTTTTCAAATCTTCCTTCTAGCTTCTGGAGAATAACGGAAACATCGTCGACTTAGAAGAAGTAAATTCATCAAAGAGGCACGTCCAAAACAAAATTAACCAGCTTCCAACCACGGCTACCTCAGAACATGGCAACCAACACCATCAGACAGGTTACAGGTACGCAGCGAAGAGTGTGCAAACCATATGGGACGACGTCAACGACCTACCAGCTATCCCGAACCGCATGAAGACGCTGCGCCGGAAAGAGCCTGCCAAGAGCTTTAAAGTAGATGCGTTCCAAGCGGATCATGCAGAAAAAAACCACCCGAGTTGGGGCGTGGCAAAATAAAAAAGCTTTAAAAGCGATATCCAGCGGAGCGAAATGCAGCAGTCAAAAACAGACATGGGTAGAAAACGCTTGCCGTCTTGGCTCGATGGCATGCTAAGTAGCCACTGCGATTAAAAACCTTAGACTTCAGATGTAATAAAAGAATATATATATATATATATATATTTATTTATTTTATATATATATATATATATATATATATATATATATATATATATAATAAAAATCGCCAAACGCTCGCTAAGGATGACATCAGACACCCTTGCTAAACTTCAGTTGGAGTCATAATTGTGTATACATACTGCAAGGCCTTAACGAAGGTCATCAACGTGCTTTAGGACTGTGAGTGACGATTTCTTTTTATTTTTTTTATTTTATTACATTGCTGAGAACATTTCTAGGATTCTACTGTAGTCTGAACATTATTCCTTGAAATAACCGACTCTTTTCTTGCCTTACAAGACACGATCCTTTCCAAAATATCATCCGCGTAGAGGAGGAGCTCGACCGATCTTTATCGAGGTCTTAGTCGGCGCACACGGCAAATGCCCAACCATCGAATTTCGGATGGGTACAACGCAACTTAACTGCAAAAGGCTCCCGGTCGGCATTACACGCGAGTAACTGGAGAAAAATTTAAAAAGCTTAAGGCTTACAATAAACCATCAGCAAGACAAACACCGTCCCAGGCCTATATAGATGATCTATGCACGGCGGTGCACAAAGATGCTACGATTGCGGGTGTCTAAAGAGACCAGCATCAATACCGCCGTCTTTGAAAGGCCAGCTGCAAAATAGAAGTAATACGGGCAAAGTTGTTGACACGGGTCAGCAACTGCGCGTTTCCCACAACCAAACAAGACTATTCACAGATAAATGAGCAACTCCACAAAGCTTCCACATCATGTAATGAGCTTGCCAATTCATAGCGAAAGTAGGCAGTCAATTCTTCAATAACAGATGACAATTTCCCGAAATCGACTACAGCCTTGCGCGATGAACATACAAGATATCTAAGAAAGCGTCGCAAAAGCATACAATCTTCACAAGAATAAAAAAGCAATTCTCAATTTTTCCATTTTTCCATTGAATTTTTCCGTCGGACTGGTACTATGGAGACCTACAGCAAAGCCTACGGCACCGAAATGTTGGCCGTTTTGCTTGGGCAAAATATTGGCTTAGCAAAACCTGGATCACAGAGGCAAGATCCAGCGTCTTGTTTCAAAATGCTACGCAACACTGGCAGTGAGATTTTCGTGCGCGTCTCGCTGGAGAACAGATGTCTCAGACCGACAAAGGAAGAACGGCAAGGCACGGGAAAAGAAAAAGAAAATCATTGGGATATGGTTATATGCGGATATGGCTTCAAACTTGGATGGAGTAAAACGCCAATGTTCAGCAGCGGACGCTCACGGAATTACTTATAGGAAATATCTACAATTGCAGTTTTATTTAAAAAACAAACTCAATCGCACGAAATGTCAAATCAATGATCACATTTTCAGAATCAAAACAAACTTTTTTTCAACTGTAAGGACATGTTTCGGTAATCGCTTACCGTTTTCAAATACTATAGACCACATTAAAGCAAGATATAGACACATCAATTGTTCTAATTTTGAAGGCTTTGAAAGAGCGCAATTAGAATAATTGGCTTTTATTAATTGCTTTAGTTGTTTATGAGAACAATTGGGGCAGGGGTCGATCAATCGTTCATGTCACGCGAGCGAAACAGCTACCTACTAAATATTAACCATTGTCTTCAACGGCCGTGGACTAACGTGTTGTAGCCTTGGAGTTTAAATTTAAATAGTCTTTAAAATTTCATTCTGAAAACGAAATCCCTGAACTCCATTGTTTTCGATCTTTGATCGAAATCATCGCATCGCATCGCATCTCGGCCTTCTCGCTTCTTTGTGCAATAATTCAAATACGTACGTTATAGCATTTGAATTTAATTTTAAAGTGCCTTCAAATTATATATATTTTTTACATCGTGTTTTAACAGAATTTAATAACATCCCTGAAGACTAACGTTTTGAAAATTTTCAAAATCATCGCATTTCGTCCGGAGCATGATGTAATAACCGACAACGCCCGTCAGTAGTAATAAATGTAGTAATTTCCAGGAAAACCAACGCGCCAGTCGACCACAAACAACAGAAATAGTTAATAGCAATACCTCTGGAGTCCCCTTCATAAACACCATGATAGGCGACTGATTAATCAATCTGCGTAACCTAAGTGCAATCAAGTTCGGTAAACATTAACACGCCCGATAATCTATGGACATTTACTACACACAAGAGAACAGCGCAGTTAAGTCAAGATGTCTAGGTGAAAAAGATACCCCACATGAACTGGTCACATGCTATTTCAGACGCAATTCAAGGTTTTCGTGCAGGATCAATTCGAACTTGTTCAGACCCAGAAGTCTAAACCATTTCAATGGTTGCTTTATTTCCCATATAAATTTTTGTACAACCAGACCGATTTGGTAATGCCTTAAACTGAATCAATACCATATATAACAGTTAACATGCAAACGTCCCAGCACGGCTTCACTGCAGCTGTAGTGTGCCACGAGGTCGCCTTAATGAAGATAAGTGCATTACATGCCTTAGATGCTGTCACTAAAATGTTTGTACCTTGCATTCAAATCCTCTACTTTGGGTAGAATCTCTTGCAGTTGTCCACTTTCCGCCATTTCCTGCCAAACAAAGTTTTAAGGCTTACAGCAAATAAAGAACACAATTACGCAGTCCAAAGTCCAGTGGCATGGAAACCGAGCATCACACATCAAGGGACATGCTCATTCATTTCGAAGACTGCTGGCATCTATAAAGTTTTATGTATCAACTGCGATATACGAGGACAAGATTAATGTCTGCACTTGCAAAGACAAACGGAAATCACGGAAATTACTTTCGAGCATAATTCGCCTGTACGGCACGACATGAAGAAGTTTGCACGCATCCACACACACACACACACACACACACACAAACACACACAAACACACACAAACACACTCACACATCCGTTAATCAACATCACGATTTCGATAGAGAAGTTCGCAGTATTTTCCCTCTTGACTTGGTTAGCTTCTTTGGCGACAAATTCGCAAATAAGGCTTCCAATAATGGAATAATGGGAATATCTTTATATAATTTTAACACCAAACTACACATAAATGGTTATTTAGTAGCTAGAATTAATATGTACGTATCTATCTATCTATCTATCTATCTATATATATATATATATATATCTATATATATTGTATATAATATGCACGTATATGAGTGTACACATATGTATGCATATAATATCATATACAATACAATACAATGTGACATTATTTAAAATAAATATAAGACATTATCATTAAAACTGACACGTGATCCACTGAAGTTAATATTTTCAAACACGCTTATTTCGAGATATCAAAAATCGAAGAATCTTTTGAACTGACTGAGATTCCATTAGAGACACCTTTGTTCGGTCCAGCTACATTCCCAATTGCGTCGCTATGAAATTTCCTTTCAAAATTTCACACATTTCATAAGTGGTTCGTCGACCTTTCCAAAAACGGGTAACTTCTGTAACCATTCCGTGCATGGTATGGGTTAAGTGTCAATCACCATGCCTGCACATGGTCAGTCCCATACCTTAACAATGTCGACTCCACCAATTAATTCTCCATTGACGTACAACTGGGGATAGGTCGGCCAATCCGAATAAGACTTTAACCCTGGAAATAAAAAGTAAAAGCAATAAAGACACAGCTTAAGAAAGCATTCGCATGAAAAATAGCGTAAAAAAGCTCTCAACAAAGCACTCGCCAAAGCATACACCAAAGCACAACTCAAAGCACACGCCAAACAGCCAACCATCTAGGAGAATCTCCACGCAGCTGTCGGCGGCCAAACAAGGTATATGACAAATTTTTGTGGCTACCCTGTTTGGTGAATCTACTAAGAAGACCGGACCAGCATCCGTACGATTTGGTCGTCTGCTGGGAAGGCCTTCACGAAGACTGTCTCCTGGTTACAGGAGACAGTGCGATGACAGTTTCACGATCGTCAGAGCCTCCGCTTGAAGCCGCGAAAAGAGCACTTTAGCTGTTTGAGAGGCTCAACCAACATTCGACGACTGCCTTCATTTGCGGTCACCAACGATCGAAGGAATGCGCAGCCGGGAATACTCCTGGCTCTTTACCAACTTAAACTTAAACTCGCTAACCAAGCAAGGGAAGCAACTGCAATACTCGACCGAATCCGCTCTAGACGCAGCGATTACGAAAGAGTAGCATCGCTTAAACTTTCTTCTTTGGAGGGCAAAACCTGACCCTAATCTTGAAAACCTTACGCCAAATAGACGTTGACGTGACGTGTCCAAGGTCTTCTGAAAGTCGGCCAACCAATTGGACTCAACTCTGCGTACGCTTCCTAATCAGAGGAACAAGCCGACTGATAACCCAGCTTGAGCTTAACTAACATCACATACGCATACGACGAACACTAAGCTAGAACTAGCTACAAGAATTGAGGAGTAGGCTCTACTAACGTGCATACCTGAGGCCCAGGGAAAGCCCAGGGAAACACACACATGAACAGAGAAAAGCTACCCAGTTTATTTCAACTAATTACACTAATTGAACGAAAATTTCCAAGCAGATTATTAACAGCATGGTTTGATTAAGCAAAGAAACAAAAAAGTTAATGGGGTTTTTGGCAGTTGACGTTAAATAGTGCTATCGAAAACTTAAGTCTTTTCACAATGCAAAGCAAATTGACACCAAAATTAAATCAAGTTAACATTCAGAAATTAAGTTAAAAGCCACAAACGAGAGGATAAAATTTGCGGCTAAGAAAAAACAACGGTCCATAGTAAATACAGGGCTGAACCGTGAGAATGAGAAATTCGACAACAATACATTCGTGAATTCAGGAACGCTAGCACAATTTGGACCAAAGACAAACACATGTAGCCAAAGTATAAAATAAACACCTTGTGAAAGAGAAGGAAATAAAAACGAAGAAGTAACTTTGCAGAGCGTTTTTTTTAAAAGATGACTAGGTGATACGGTAAGAAATATCTTCTGGCTTAGATAAATATTGATGCAAATTTCAGAATACACCACAAAAGCTAAACAAGTACACAAAAAAAACTAAAACCCAAACCTTGTCGAACATCCTCATCCAAGAGTATATCGAAGTGGCCAAATCGAACATTGTATTGTTCAAGGATACTAATCAGCTGCTGACTAAAGCCTGAAGAAAAAAATAATACATACCACAGATCTGCGATACTCATGGAAAAAAATCAAGCCACTAAACACCAGGGAAGTAGAAAGCCAAGAACAACTCCACCAGTCCATTATCTAGCAACTGCCGTTCCCGATAACACGGATAAAGGAGGACAGTGTTAGTCCTCCGGCAACGGCCTTTAAACGTACGCTTAATCCTCATGGAAGTTGGCTTATCACCTACGAATAAGGCTACTGCGTCCGAGATTAAATCCGACGCGCAGTCTCCTTCTGCTGGTAGTGGATAAGTGGGTTCCCGGCAGAACCAAGACCAGAACAAATGAAATCAAGCGCATTACGCGAGGTCTTCAATTGAGATTCGCGACACGGAAATTTCGAAGTGGCAGTACAGCATAGGCAAGGCTGCCACATAGACGCGCCAAAAAAAAATCCATGTCCTGGCTATCACTCGCGTGTCAAAAAACATGTTGCGAAATGGAGTAAAGCAACGGTGGAAAGTTCCACACCTATCAACGAAGGGATCTATCATCTGAAACTTAATGGCACCATAAAAGTCAATATCGTCTGCGTCAGAGAAGTTCCCTCAGGAGCCAGCAAAGATATTATTCACGAGAACGAGCAGCTCTTCCGAGATCTCATGCCAGAACGAGAAATCACAAGCCTTTCCTGAGACATGAGAACGCATTTGAGACCGAGCAGTACTTGTCGGGTTGAAGCACATCCTGACCTGGCGTAGCATGAATGGCGAGGATAAGTCCACCATTGACTTTGTTCTGATCTCGTCATAAAGATTCCTTGGCGAAAAAAAGGTTTCTCCCTTAGAGCACTATGGCGGGACTTTCCTGAAACAACACCCGCGAAAATGAGAATTCTAACTTCAGTGCTCTTTGCGACCCTTCCAACTATTCACCAGAATCATCATGCAACAGTAAGAAGCACTGCAAGAGAATTTGGACAATGCGGCTGCGCTGAAGTGCGAAAGAAACAAAAGCCCTGAATTTCACCCAAAAAACAAAATCTGAAACACAAAAGGCTAAAAACAAGACCTTTATGTCAAGATGGTAAATGTCAACTTACAGCTGGATGCGTGACAGTACTGGGGAAAACTGACGGTAGAAGATAAATAACAAAAAATAATTTGAAAGAAGCCTTTGGAGCGATTGCCAGGTTTAGTGACAGGCAAAAGCAGTTACTGGTGGCATGCGTGACGATCGAGATTACATCGATAACAGTAAAGAACAGCTGCTAATACGGCAGGATCCTCAAGATCAGCCAGTAACTTCTGAAACGCAAGACAAAGGACCACACCGTGCCGTCGATAAGGCGAGACAAAGTACCACCCCGTGCCGTCGATAAGGCGAGACAAAGGACCACACCGTGCCGTCGATAAAGCGAGACAAAGTACCACACCATGTCATCGATAAATCGAAACAAGCAAGAACGTTACCGGTGCTGATGGAATACCTGTAGGAGTTCTGAAATTCCAAGGCTGGA
>QQSS02232202.1:0-10189 GCA_003687565.2 Craspedacusta sowerbii | reverse complement strand
TATGTATGTATGTATGTATGTATGTATGTATGTATGTATGTATGTATGTATGTATTTATGTATGTATGTATGTATGTTTGTATGTTTGTATGTTTGTATTTTTGTATGTATCTGTCTAAACGTATACATGTATGACTACATGGATGTGTTTATGGAGGGATGGAAGGATGGATGGATGGATGGATGGATTGATAGATGGTTGGATATATCGATGGATGGATGTAGAAGTAGAGACATGTGCCAACCTCTTTAAGTTTGCTTTTGACTTGCATGTTGGATTTTGTATGGAATTTTTGTTTGCATTTGCCACCATTTCAACAGTTTTCTAGTAAGGGAAGGGTTAATAAGGCTGTGAATTCCAGATGCCAATTTTTTTTTATTGATTTCGGGTTCTGATAATATATACGATATATGTATGTATACGTATGTTTATCTGTATGAACGTTGAGTGGTCATGACCCAACCGGCCTTCGAACACCAACAGTATCGACAATCATATATATATATGTACAGAGGTATGTATATATTTGTATGTATGTTTCTGTATCTTATATCATTGTGCATTGAATGTTGTTACATATTTGCATGTGTGTGTGGTTGTACAACTGGACTTGGATTAGTCTAGTTTTGTGCCGGGATAAGTCTTTCCCATTATGACTATGGCAATTGTGTTGTGTTGTTTAGCTTAGTCTTGCTTGTCATCAATCTTCGCTGATGTGCTGCTGTGAGCCGAAGATGAAGAAGATGAGTTCGAGGAAGCACCCTCCTGTCAACATGGACCAGCAAGTTTCTAAAGAGGGCTTCATGGAGAAGAAAACGGGCATTATCAAGTCCTGGAAGAACCGCTTTTTTGTTTTGCTTGATGACGTACTGGTTTACTTCCTGAAAGAAGAGCAGAAGGATTCTCTAACACCCACTGGTCGGATATTCTTCAGTGACATCGCCAGCATTGAGCGCAGCGAGAACAAGTCCCGCCCATTCTGCATCGTGATCACGACGGATGCGAAAAAACACTTGATGAGCTGCGCGTCGTATCTCGAAAGAGAGGACTGGATCAATAAAATCTGGGAGGGAAAGGAGACTCACAAAAAGCAGGAGGCAGGGGACCCTGTGCGTAGACGCAGCACTCGTCTCGGGAAGGAGTATAAGCGAGTGACTATCAAGAAAGATCCGACGCATGGTATCGGGTGTACGATTAAGAACGTCGGCGGGGCTATCTTTGTCAGTAGAATTATTCCCGATGGACCAGTAGCCACTTCCGGAGTTTTGAGGCCGGGTACGTAGTGCGAAGTGCGAAGCGTGCTAACTTTTCGCAGGCGTTACAAAGTTCTGCGATCGTGCTGTTGTCCTTGTCGGGTGTGTTATTATTTGCTTGATATTGTCTCGCGGAGTGGCTGTTCCGGTAATTTTAATTGACTTCTTTTTCATATGCAGCATTTCTAGTGTACAGCGGCGTCATGCTGCTTGACGCATCTTGGTGCCCAAGTGCGTCTTCTGAAGTTTCTTTATCGTGGTAACTTTTTCTCTATGTGACGTCGTGACCTGGTTTCATTAGGTGACCAAATTATTGACATCAACGGCACTCGGGTATCGCATAGCGCCATCGAGCTGATCAAAGAAATCATCCGTAGCAGCCCCGAGTATGTTGTTTGCACGGTGAAACCGGTCACCCATTACACGAGCCACGATGATAGTCCCACACTTACGCGCACCGCTTACACCGAGGTGGATCCGTCGATGCTGCGTGAGCAAGAAACATCGTACGCGCAGGTTGAAGTCGGTACGTATTCGGAATTCGGCTCGGATCTCGACCTCACCGACTCAGTGAGCGAGCGGAACCGACAGTCCGCGGATTTCCCGAATTACATGAACGAAGAGGCTTCGCAGAAGAACAAGGACAATTTCCGCGTTTCCAAGAAACCGACTGTGCAAAATTACGCGGAGCTAGAGTTTGGCTCCCGGAGATAGGAGCTTCCTCGTGAAAGCACGCTTTAAAGTATTGTTTTGTTTATAATGGAAATATCCGCGTAGCCTGGAGAGTCGGGAAACCGTTTGCCGAGAAATCGGGAGTTTTCCTTCATATGCAGTGGTCAGTGCCTCATATTGCTCAAACATATTGTTTTGCGGTTTTCTGTATGTGTTCTTAGCTCAAGTTTTATATTTAACCTTTGCAGTTTTCTTATGGTGTTAGCGCGCTTTTTTTTTCTTTTTTTCTTGCTGTGCTTTGTTCTTATTCATATTCGCTATTTAATGTGATTCGTCCGTGCATGTATTCAAAGTCTGTGGAGAGTAGGTAAGTTTGAAAATTCTGAAACGAAGATTTCCTTGGCGTTATTTTAGCCATCTTATGCATGGAAAATGATAAATTCGTAGACATTGATGCGCACAAAAGAACCGGCTGGGACCGCAGTCGTTTTTGTCTTGTTCTTATCTGTTTTCAAGCAGAGATAGCATGCTTTGCCGGAGGCCTGTTTACTTTTCGTCACACATTTATCTACATTCCTACTTGCATTATGCTTAGAGCCTGGAGCTCGTCCGAGGAAAATATTTTTATCCAAGTAACCGTGTAGATATCTATTTTGATTTCAATGGCAATTTCGTCAATGTGATGGTGTCCTAGGTTTGCTACGATGTTTTATCTTGGATTTTAGTGGTTTTAAACTATGTTCTAATTATGTGTATACATGCTTGGAAAGCGGCTGTTCAGAGGTAGGGTTCAAGCTCTGTTTTTGATCCATGAAACCCGCAGGATCTGTTAATATGGCAGTATCGTCTAACTGCTGTAGGGTCGGGATTCATTCGCGCCTTTGGTCTACAAAGTCGGAACGCTTTTAGATAGTTTTAAACTTTTAATCTGTCGGTTAACTGATTGTCCAGAAATTTGTAAACTGTTTAGAAATTCTCTGGTTAAAAAGCCCTGACCGTCAAGTGCTACGGTAATGCGTGCGTGTGTGTGTGTGTGTGTGTGTGTGTGTGTGTGTGTGTGTGTGTGTGTGTGTGTGTGTAAATGCGTGCCTGTGTTTCTCGATAGTTAGTCTCAATTGGGTAATGGTAATTGATGGCTCTCGAGAATGAAAGGGACATGCTGCCAGTTGATGCTAATGCCGGGAAGTGACATGCGTGTTTCGTGATTGTGTTATTACCAATTTTCAATCTATAGTTCAATTCCGGGTTGGTTGAGGTGCTTTTTTTAAAGAATGGTCCTTACCACCCTCTCGAGGCGCGAATTTTTGTTCGGCGACGGGTAGATTTATTCGTTTTCCTTACTCTTTCCTCTTTGGTTTATATTTACCTTGGTTGTATTATTTCAGGTTTCCTGACTCTAATACGCGAAAGTGGCAAAATATCCTTTGAGTTTGCTCTCACTATGTTCTCTTTCCTTCTCCAGAATGCGGTTTATTTGTAGCGTTCTGAAATAAAGAATGTGATTAAAAAGAGCTACGTATTTCTTTTCACTACGATTGACCAAGGCTTTCGTTTAGATTGCCATTGCCATAACCGTAAACGGAAAGGGTGAATTAGTGAACTTATTCCCCCGTCCAGGTAAGCCTCCAGTTGCTTTCCTCGGTCAGATTTCTTTCTAAAGCGCAATATGTTAGTTGCGGGGGCACGGTCGTTGCTGGATTTGAGTTGTGCGATGACTACGCATAGACTCCGTATTGACAACTAAGTCTTAACTTGCTCTGCTCAAAGCCGCAGCGCCTATTCGCTGCACTTAAATGCGTCTATTTTTTCTTAATTATGCAAATTTGGGTTCCTTGTGAACGCGTAAGATTTACTGGCCGGTTTATGAGCCTATATAATATCATATCATAATAACATTAATATTACTAGATAATGTCATATAGTAGTGTTTAATTCGTGCTGCTGGTCCTGACTTATCGAAGACTGCATGACTGTTATCTCATCTTTCTAGTACTTGGCAGTGAGTAGACCAAACATGTGTCGTTTGAGCTGCGTTGGATTAACGTTAACTTCCATTCTAAGCCTTCTTCCATTTTGTTTAAGATGCGCGACGTGGCGATTTATAAAGGTCTGTTGCCGTATTTAACGGTGTTAGTTTTCGGGACGTGGAGCTTTCGTTGACTTGCGCTTCTGTTGCTCCTGTGAAGCTACCCTTGTGGAATATTTTTTTAAATGGTAATTAAAACTAAACTAAAAGGTTCATTCTTATCAGAAAAGGTGACGATTCGTGCCAATCGTTTTTTGAATGCGGTGAAGTCTTTACAGATCAACTTTGCTGGAAAAAAAAGCTAATCGAGGGAGTCATCATTTAGATGGCAATGAGACAAACATTACTATAGGTCTTTTAGAGTATTGAATGGCACAGGATGTCGTACTTTTAATGGTAAAGCTGCTACGTTAATAAGTTCCATAGCTAGTGCGATAATGTGCGATGTCCACATGACCGAAGTTTCTTTATTTTTCCCCGGCGATTGAGAATGACTCTCCCAGTTCATTGACCGGTTTCGAAAACTCTATTCCTAAATCACAGCGTCAGCGCCTAGGTTCTTCCATGTTGAGTTCCAAGTCCATGCTTCGAAAACACCCTTGGTGATTGTCCATTTAGATATCGCAACTTCTACTAAATTCATATTAATTGGCCTGGTTAGTACGTTGGCAAAAAAATATCGCCTATTACAATATGCTAGACGATCAATCAGTTCCCTTCGAAAATAGTTTCAGGTCAAACCAAAAATTTAGGGAATCATTTGCGATTTCGCAGAACTTAAAATTAAAGTGCACCTATGGCCCGTACAGCTGTCTCTTGATAGCAAATATGTGCTAATCTAATGCTACTGAGTGTTTGTCGGAACTGGAAGGTCATGAAATGTGTTGCTGTAGGCCTTTACATTGCTACCCAATGTTATTCCCGATTGAAGCTACGCCGCAATGAACCTTAGCAAGGGTATTTTCAAGCATGCATGCAGCCATATATGTAATGTTTTCTGTTGGCGCAAGCAATTAGGTAGCAAAGGGGTTGGTGTAATGGCCTATGCGATGGTGCCCTGGAGGAGCAAATGCCTTGTGCGGGCGGAGAAAGTTTAGCAAGGAGGAGAAAACACCTAACAACGATCTCTAAGTAGAGAATATCATTTCTTTTTTTGTGTAAGAGATACAACTCCGAATAATGAATGGAGAAGATGCCTACCAAGATAGATATAATGTTCCATTTTGGCTTAAAGCTCTAGCTGTGTTTCATATTTCTCTGTCCCGGTGCCGGCATATTTGCAGATCATCACTCAGCATGAAGAATCTGCAAGGAATGCATAGGGTGGCCCTTATTTTTGAACGTTCAACTATTGATTGCCTGACCCTCTCAAGTTGTTCCAACCTGCACCATAGAAAGAGTTGAAGATTTCTGTCTGGGTGTGAGAATCTCTTTTTAAATTTAATTCATAATGATGGGCTTAACGGTGCTGTTTTGCTATTAACAGTAAGCAAGCACATGATAAGCCGCGAATAAACTTTTCTTATGTAGAAATTCTATCCTTCCAAACTTTGACGTACCTGAGCTACCAGTTAAGGCTATAATAAGTCATTCAAGTTTCTTACACATTGATTTTTCGTCCGAAGGAACCATTTGTAGGGGTCAGACATTAACAAAGATAAAAAAAAACATGTAGGAAGGGTCATGGAGATGGCCTTGCATTTTGTGAGCAGATGCTACTGGATTACCAGTCCCGAAATGACTATCGAGAGCTGCTAAACCCTGATGATGGTTTTTTTTTTGTGTACACCAACACAAAAAGAGTTCTGAGCTCCTGGGCCTCAGCACCAGCATCGCTGGCTGGCGAAATTCATTTATAGCCTTACAATGTAGTCATTCCAGTCACAGTTTCGGTTAACTACAAGAGAATCGTCAGGATTGAGATATGTTGATATTTTAATCGCAAAATCTTGCCTAAAACTTTGGTTCCTGGCACCAGTTGCTTCAAAAGCGGTAAGGAATTACCTGTTGCTTTTTCATCAGCGTGATGCGTAACGCCAACAAAGCATCAGTACAGACTTGCCTCGCGCAAAATAGCGTAGAGTTTCTTCGGTTCGGGGACGCTAGAAAGAAAACTGGAATTGCGATTAGACAATTTACTGAAAGCGCTACTTCTATACTTTCTACACTCACTCTGATCTCCCTTACATTTGTTGACTTTATGTACAACCTCGCTACAACCAACCAACTCCTAAAATGTTGTTAAGCCTCCATTAAACTAAATCTTCCTATTTGTCAGGTAATTTCCTGTGCGAAGATGCCATTATTACAAGATCATTGCTATTTACACAACAGGATAGTTTGTTCCTGACTCACGGTGCATGTTGTGCAACCGGGAACCTTCAATCATGGAGCAATCCATGACAAATAGCAGGAAAGCTGAGGAATCTGTCGGACAATCTGGTGCTTCTGAGACTATTTGAACGAGATCTGGATTTTGCAACCTACAGGCCAATTGTAAAAGATTCGTTGGAGCACAACGAGAGTGTGAGCCGCTAAAAAAGGCAGGTCGTAGATAGACCCATAGTGTGACAAAAGACTCTGAATGATTCTGTTTCTAAGGGATGCAGAAAGGTGTTCTCCAACTCGGGCTTTCTAGAAGAAGACCGAAAGACAGTCATTATGTGGATGACTTCAAAGCCGATTGTGCATTTGTTGACTCGCAAGCAACAACCAATGATTATGCAGCAGAACGTAGTGTCGCATTGAGAATTAAAGATTCTCAAAGCAATAGACTTCGTAATAAAGATCACCTGCAGTTTGCATTTCAAGTCATTCATCACGCAAGAAGGAAGTAGCATTTCTAGATTTTCTGATGACCCCCAGGTAAGATGTTAATATGCAATTCAAACCGTGCGTTTTTTTTAGGGGCGACACTGCCGTGATTCTAAACTTTTTTTTT
Organism: Craspedacusta sowerbii; assembly: GCA_003687565.2. Lineage (NCBI taxonomy): Eukaryota > Metazoa > Cnidaria > Hydrozoa > Limnomedusae > Olindiidae > Craspedacusta > Craspedacusta sowerbii. Next base: position 3,296 of record QQSS02232202.1, on the reverse strand, counting down.
TTTTTTGAATCCTTTTTCCTATTTCCATTTAATACCTGCTTGTTGCTCGATGCAGGCTAGTACAGATCATACTCAATGCAGATAAAATCTTGCTTGTTTTGAAAATGTGTTTGTTCTGTAATCTCTGCTCCGCCTGTTCGACGCAGCTAATCGGTGATAACGCCCAGTATGTGCTCCACGGCCATTTCAAGGATAATAGAGCCACCAGAATCAGGAAACGTTTGTGATTTGGTGAACCTGACACTTATCAAAGAATGACATCTGGAAACCCGGGGTGTTGGTCTTTGATCTGAGGCACGTGACATTACGGGAAGGCTGGACTGCTCGGCGTCTCCTTGCGAAGAAAGTTCTCGTCCACCTCAAGAAGACACCATAGAGCTCTTAGTGGTAGGCGACTATTATCGAGCATGTGCTATTTTTTTTTTTCTCTTCCAAAATTTTTGTTGCATTCATCGCATATTTGTTTGACGTCACGAAGCGAAATGCGGGATGTTGTCGCACCTGTTGCTACATCTTCCCAGCTCTTTTTAGTCTTGCTTCGTCTTGATTTGGTGTTCATGTTTACCGCTTATTTTTTTTCTCCACAAGATGCCAGATTCGTGCGATCGCAAGCCTAAGGCATCCGAAAATAAAATTAAAAGAAAAACTCGCACACGCACAAACATGCACATAACATTACCACGGGAGACATATTCAACGTGTACTGGCGTGTGGAATATTTTTTAGCGCTTGCTTACCCTTTGTCATTGGTTCATTTTCATAGGGCTTTAAGTAGACTATTTTTCCCGGTAGTTAGGCTTTCTTTAATGTTCCTGTAAGACCTGGTTTCTGCTGTACTATTTCTAACAGCAGCTTGTAATCTTAGAGTTGCGCGATGAGGTTCTGTTTTGCTATACTGCGTGTGCTATGACATAAAATATAAATGTTTTATATTTTTGGGGTATTGAGCGCAATGCAAAATTGAAAATATTTTTATTAGGGGGGGGGGGGCGAGGCATAGAACAGCAAATGTTACAAACATATCTCTGTAAACGTAGAGCGCAGAAATTTTTTTTTACTTGGCGAAAAAAAGTAGTTCACTCGGCATATGCATATACTCAATTTGTGCTCATGCAATGAAAGGAAGTAATTGAGAAAGATTAGGAAAGACCAATCTTTCTGGAATATTCTGTGATTAGTCTGAGACAGTTTCGAAAAGTTTAAACCGATACTAATACGTGTAGTTCGCGCAGTGCCATGTCCTGGCTCGTGTTGCTTGACTGCCTACGCGCTCAGCAATCGTTCAGGTGATACGTTTTAAAATGCGCGCATCGCTTGGTGTCGCTTGATCGAATTCGTTTTCGCATTCCTCTGTGAAGGCGGTCTAGTTGGCCTTCCAGAACTCGACATAGCAGCGTGAACTACAGGGGTGGTTGTTGTTGTAGCTATCCTCTTGTTCCAGTGGTAGGGTGGTCGTGATCGATTGCGACCAAGAGTTGTTGTCACTTGACATGCTGCTGCAAGGTGGCATCATCTAGAGCTCGATTCCGTTTTGGAGAGGCTTGGCCACTTTGTTTGAAAGCCTCGTGGGGCGTTTTTATTTAACACCTGGAATTCAGCAGCAGTCGCTTTTTCCTTTCTCCCCTGTTCTCTTCATTTCGATTGTAACTGAGTGACGGGGCTCGGGCTTTCACAAATGGCTGGCCGTGTTTTTTTGCCACCAAGCGAGGGGTCGTAGTTTGGCAACAGCTACTCTGCACATTTGCGATATTGATCTTCACAGTTCACTGTTCCAGGAAATCATGGTTATTGATGGCGCCCAGGCACAAAAAAGAAATGTATATGCAAAACTCACACACACACACACACACACACACACACACACACACACACACACGCACACGCACACGCACACGCATATACAAGCGCACACACAAGCATATATATACCGATGCAAACTACAAATTGTACGAAAGATTAGTCACGAGCTCAAACTATACGAGATCTTACAACGTGCTTTCATGTGCTGATATCTTCGAGACTAGTTGTGTTTTCACTAGGCAAGCGTCTGCATTCTGCAAACACCACCAAAAACTCTCCTCCAAAGGCCGAACTAAAGACGTTCATGGGTAGCATGATGCACCTGGGATCAAAGACGTTAGTCGACCTTATGATATTGGACAGGTTTGCTTCTCCTGATAGGCAGGAGTAAAATATATCATGAGCCTGGGAGGTGAACAAAAAAAGTGCCTGCGCACATAAAATATGTGACGTCAAGCATACGAAAGGGGAAACTGCAATGTGATGCCAAGCAAAAAAAAAAAAAAAAGAAAAAGGAAACTTGCTTCTGTCAATGCTGACCCGAGAACTTTCATGCCTTCAGGAAGGACTGCTTCGAACCTGGCTACTCACTTACCTTGATGAAAACAGTAATGATCATCAAAGCCATTGACAGTACGCTACAGGATGGTCGCTCGTAGTCCGCGCCGAATGTACTCGTTGCTTCAAGCTAAGTGGGTAGTAAGTTCCGTTTGGCCAAGATGGTGCCTATCGTGCTTGCGATGTACGTCATAACGGTTGGGTTGCTTGTACACCTAACATGAATATGTTCACGCTTGCAACATTTAGCAGCGTGAAACACGCCGTGCGCTTTCTGCTTGTGCCACCGCAGTGTCAAACGAGCCGCCTGATTTTTTTTGTTCCTAATTTTTCCCATATCACTCACTGATAAGCAAAGAACAGCCTCGTCCACGTTTAACTTTCATAGGAGTTGAGTTGGAGAAATATCTTTTTCGTTTATGATCAAACTAAGTGGCTATGCATGTTCTGCGTGGGTTAAAAAAACACTATGGGTACTGAATATGCAATGTTGATAGGTTTCAATATCTACTTGATCAGAATTTTTAATATTAGATAGTCTTAGGATGGCTCAAGCTAGGCAAGGAAAGTTGCCATGTCCTGATTTGGAACACTTGCAGCAGACAAATTCAAAATACGGCCTTGGTCTTTCTGATGATGAGTTGCTTGAATACAGAGTGCTGATCAATGGTTCGGTTGAAATGTTTAATAGAGTAGCACTGATCGATGAGCCAATTGTTCCACCATCTTCGCCAAGGCAGTTTGCAAGGCCCAATGCGGAAGAGAATTTCCACAATGCTTGGTACATAAAATGCAATATACAAGACACGTTGCAAGGTAAACTAGCTGGGAAAAGGATCGCTATCAAGGATAACATTGCAATCGCTGGAATTCCGATGATGAATGGCTCCAAAATTCTCGAAGGTTATGTGCCTGAGTATGACGCTACAGTTGTGCAA
>QQSS02232191.1:0-10190 GCA_003687565.2 Craspedacusta sowerbii | reverse complement strand
AGATAGATAGATAGATAGATAGATAGATAGATAGATAGATAGATAGATAGATAGATAGATAAATAGCTAGATAGATAGATAGATAGATAGATAGATAGATAGATAGATAGATAGATACATATAGGTAGATAGATAGATAGACAGATAGATAGATAGATCACAGGATATAAACAAAAACTGTACATATAAAACAGTCAACAATCTACTCAAATCCAGTTTACGAGAGTCAATACACAAGAAAAATAATCTTCATACACCAGCTTCTTCCGCAATGCGAGCTTGCTCTGCATTGACAACATCCATTATAATTCCTCCTTTTGCCATTTGGGCCATGCCAGCTTTAACTTTGAAAGTTCCTAGAATGTTGCAGTTACCTAATGAACTCAGGATGCTCACAAAAAAAACGGCAAGGCAGCGATGCTTCTATAAGGAAGCAAAGTTTAACCACTTAGACATCAATAGGCTTTAGGAATCATGGAGAAACAGGAATACTATCATTTAAGGCGAAGCTATTAGATAGCAAAACAGGCAATACCACTGCTAACCAGTCTCACACAGGTCGACAAGCATGATATTAAATTAGATTTAAAAGCTTAGTATGTGTCAACCTATGTGGAAATCACATAATACTTCTGTGCAGCAAAGTGTCATTAAGTGTGACATTTAAGAAATTCTTACTAGTCTTCAACCTGTTCAATGCACAACTTACTGTCAAATTGAGACTTTACACATGGTCATTGTTTCATGCAAAGGACTTACGTGTGATTCTTCATACATTGGGTTTTTGGCCACCATATCACAAACAAACACATAAGTACGTCCAAAGCAGACTCCTAACAAACCTGTGCTGCTGCTCTTGACTGTTGTGGAAGAAACATCACTCAGTGCTAGATTACACACTTCGTCTACAAAATAGCAAGAACAAAAATAGTAGGAAGAGGCCAACTTCCAGTTTATGCCACAAAAAGCAAACTGCTAAAAAAGAAGCAACATGACTTGGGAAGTCAGGTTGATAGAAAACATAAAACAAAATGTAGCTAAAGCAAAATTGGTCTTTAAATTTCTTACCAAGGGTGGGACAGCCATTCAGCAAGCCAGTTTTGTCAAGAGAAGACATTGCAACGTGAATATTCTATAACAAGGACAAACCTGAAGGCCAGAACAACCATAACAAGAGGCACAACCTGGAACATACTTAAATTCAAGTATTCATTCTTTTTAAACATTTTTTTAAAATACATTAACACTGCTTCTCAAATTTATACAATAAACACAAAATAGATCACACATTTAATCAAGTAAATTCTCTCATACGAACTTCACATGAAGAAATCATTAATAGCAGCTAACATGGCATGATATTGAATACAAGGCTGGAAGAAATTCTAAATCCCAATGCGGGGCAATAATGCACGATATGAAATCTTATACTTAAATACTATATACATAATATTTACATAATAGATGTGGGCATGTGTATACGCTTTTATGGGATGTTTACTAAACTATATCTAGGCACAACAATCCCCATTTCATGCTCCGGCTAGCCTAAAAACTAATCTCTGAAAGTTTCATTAAAACTGATAAGAAAAATATCAGTTAAGAGGTCAATACGCACAATATACCAACACCACTCACCACAGCCTCCTCACTAACTTCGTAAAATCGCTTTGACAGCGTTGCAGAACGGTTGCGACTAACGATAAAAACTTGCTGCGCCAGCAAAATAGTCAACGCACGTGCACCGTTCGCTAATGATTACGTAATTTAAAGCGATGACCTTCCTTTGGTAGTGTTTATGTTTATGTTTTCTGTTGTTTGTTTGTTAGTTAGTTTAATTGTTTGTTTTGCTGTAGTTGTTTTTTACCTTTTAAGGCTTTTTTTTTTTGCACGCTAAAGCTAACCTAAAATCTTACATCTGTACGTAAGTAAACAAGTTGCAAGAGGCCAGGAACTTACCAGCTGCACTTGTTTGATTAATTTTCTTCACAAAAGAGAATGAATCCTTTGTACTGTAGGTTTCCGAAATGTGCGGAGAGAGGACAGAAAATAAGAACTTAGCCAGTTGATAATTAAAAGTAGAGGAAGAGGAAATAATTGGTCGGAAAGAAGGAAAAGAAGTGGAAGACTTACGGTTTTTAGGCGAACCACAGGGATAAATGCCCTTGTACACTTAATCTTCTAAAAAAAATTGAATTTTTATTTTTAAGTGTACGTAAATATCGATGCAGTGCTGATTCTCGCTTTTGTGTTGGGTCTTCAGACAACCGCTTAAATTTAAAACCGTCTTAAAGAAGTTCGTTCATCTTTTGAATGTAATCGGATTTCTTGAGGACGACCAGACCATTTCCCTGCCATGATGATGTTCTTAATAACGTCTTGTTAACGATGTCATTCATGTTAACTAGTTATTTTATCGTCGCATGCTTTCTCTTGCTAGGTACTTGAAGCCGTTCTATGGGATAATACAGAGATATTCGCTAGGTGAGCGAGATGGGCTTTGACTTCACCGGTCCTTGAACTGTCCATCAGGTTCCCCGTGAGATAGCGCCTCAGTAGTTCAGAACATCTGTTTTGCAGTTGTAAGCGAATAGTTCAAGCAGTACTTTAAATTTACCGATTTATCGCCGGTCAGGTTGTAAGAAGAAAGGTTAGTCATTAGGAGTCTACGGGAGCATCATGCCTGTAAGCTTGGAGAACTTCTTTTCAAGAAATTTTACCATAACCTCGTTCAGTGCCCAACACATTTATACTTATAGCGCAATATAGAGATTGCCAATCAATACTAGATAAGATGTTCCGAATATCTTTGAAAACCACTATTGGTTGTGACTCACAACTAATTAGTGGCGTATTACATATTGTCAAGCGTTTTCAGCAAGTTGGTATATGTTTATTTTGCTTATTTCCGCGTGGATCCCCGTTTGTCGCTTTATGCGCATTTCCAAAACGTACCATATTTGAACAATTGGTGTGTTTACGCCTCCGTCTTGGATAATGTAATGCAGTCTATGATATATGAAAATGGTAAGCGATTACCGAAACATGTCCTTAAAACTGCAACAAGTTGTTTTTATTCCAAAAATTGTTGCAAATTTGAAATTGAAAATTATGTATTCATATTTATAGCACCCCCGCTATACAAAAAGTCAAACCATCCACCTTCCACAACAAGCCAAATACCAGCCATGGTAAGTTCACGGCTTTCAGAAATTTCGAGCGATGAAGAAGATTTTTCCAAAGTCAAGGCCGATTATCAGAACTCGTTAAAACACAGTGGCTTTATCCAGGAAGAAGAACAAGAACAACGAAACCAGGAGAAATAGACGGAGGAATATCGTAAGATTCAACCCACTACACAACGCAGCTGCGAAGGACAACATTGGGAAAAAATTTCTGAACATCGTCGAAAAACATTTCACGCCTGAACGCAAGTACAGGAAAATCTTCAACAGAAACACCATCAAATAGAGTTATAGCTTCATGCCAAATATGGAGAGCATACGGATAGTGCACAACAGAAGAGTGTTGCAGTGAACTTCTAAAATCCACAATGAGGCAGAACTGTGCAACTTCCGCAACAAACCGAACTGCCGCCTTAACAACAAATGCATGACCCAGGCAATAGTCTAGAAAGCGAGCGTAATCCAACCGCAACCAAGCAACACAAGGATTTATTATGGCACAACATAACCACCATTCCAGTACAGATTACGAAACCACCAGCAAGTCTTCAGGAATGTCACCATGCGCAGCGATACCAATCTGGCTAAATATGTCTGGTCATTGAAGGAAAAAAACGTGCAGTGGGATATAACATGGGACATAGCAAAGCAGTGTTCAGCACTTAAGTGCGGCACACGCAGATACGGCCTGTGCTTAACCAAGAAACTAGAGATCTTGAAAAACAGTGATGAATTTGTGCTGAATGCAATATCGGAGATTATGAACTTTTGCAGGCATCGCAGAAAATGTAAATTAAAAGGTCTGTAATCTTTTACTTGCATGTGTGGCGTGGCTGATTTGAGATTTTAATACTTTTTCTCCGTTCTTAGATCTTCTGATGATTGAAAAAATGCAAGAAACACACTGTTGAGATCGGATCTTAATTTTCAATCTCTAGATTTCTAGACTAGTTGGTGGTGACAAAAAAAGTTGGTAGTGGATGACAAGTGTCTGTTCCCTAAACGTACATATATATATAGATATATATATATATATATATATATATATATATTTATTTATTTATTTATTTATTTATTTATTTATTTATTTATTTATTTATTATGACTATGTTGGAAAATCAAAATGCCATTGATCTACTCAAAGACGACTTAGGTGGCAAGATCATGACGTTTTTAATTGCGGCCAAAGTTACATGCTTATTGAAGGCTTTTCACAATAACCAAATCAAAGGATGCTTAGGCATGCAAAGTTGTGTCGTGAAAATAACACTCAACTTTATAAATATATGACGTGCTTGTTCAACGGGACGGATCTACCTAGAGTCGATTTATGTTTCCGAGTCGAATTTTGTTTCGGAATACAAAGACGCTAGAGCTTGTTTTGATAATGTAACGGTGCTACAAGAAAACCATCCTAGTTAGACCTATAATCGCTTGTAACCACCACTGCTTGAGGTAAGGGTTAGCTAAGCAAACGTGCAAACTAAGCTACGCCCTCAATGTATTTAGAGTACGCTCAAACCTGCACATTACCATTTCTAATTGAACTTGACAGTGCATAAGATTCATTTGAGGCGAAATGTACAGCATATTGTTCTTTGGGTCACAACCAGCCACCTGATTCCAGATTTGATAACACTGCCGTATACGTTCTCTCATACCTTGTTCTCACGATCCAGACTTCAACTTCCTTTGCTCGTTTGTGGAACTCAAAAGCATATTTAAGAAGCCGTCGACGACTTCACTTTGAATCAGGCAAAATAAAAAAAAAAAGAGTTCAAGATGCAAACGGTGTGCAAGGAGAGTTTTCGTAGTGGGAATAGAAGATATGGACAACAAGTGACAAATTCACCAGATAAACTCCAAAACTGACTTCAAAATGATGAAATGTGAAAGAAGAATAGACAGCGCTGCTCTGATTATTGAAAATAGCAGCTTTTGCTCTCGCCTTCCAGACCTTTGGGTTCTTATCCTTTCACTCACAGCACTTACTTACGAGTCCAATATTAGCATGCTACCTGTTTTCGTATTGTGGCATGTGGCCGGCAGGTGGCCTGTTGTACAGTTCGTAACTGTCCAGTGTCTTGACGGGCTAATGGTGCAGCGCCTTTCCGTTGCTTGCTTGTAACGTCAGTGCACGTCTGCTATATAACCGGAACGAAGAGTAGTAGTAACAGTACAATCTACGTAACAGTACTCATCGTAGTATCTGAGTCGATTTCTAGGTTGACCTCCAGAATACTAGCCGTACCACTTCAGAAGCTTTAGTATTTATCTACCGAGGTGTAGAGGAGGACAGCGGTAAGCGTGAACTATATTCCTTTAACTTGTGTGAGCTCGCATAATTTAGTCAGTTATAGCGTGTGGAAGTATCGTGAGATTGTGTATTAAAAGTGTTTGTTATATGATGAAAGGCTTTATTTCCCAAATTCTATTTTAGTTTTACGGTGGTGATGAAAGAATTGCTAGGAAAAATTTACAGTTGTTTTCAGAACGTCACAAATCTCCCTCATTGTACGCCGACGACAGTAACAGCTAGATTCCGAAATGGACCACCAACGTGGGCAATATACATATATATATACTATCAGTGGGTTGGGATCACTACTGGAAATCGTGCTACCCAAATGAAAGATTCTTATGGGATAGCCGTGCTTCGATCCATAATGACGTTTATGTGACAACAGAGCAACTAGATTTCATAATGCCGGGAAATTCGTTGCGAAGTTGTTTCCGTAAACCCTGGTGAGCCCAGCTTTGCCCTAGCTCTGGTAACAAGGACGGACCGTGGTATTTTGCCCGTATAAAGATTGTCAAGTTTACTGGGCTAGCTGAATTTTTTTAGCCATGCTCCAATATAAAGGATTTTTTTTTTGGATCAAGATATGATGCATGGTCAATGATTTGCATTCGGCAACCTTGAGTTAAAGAAAAAGTGCGTCTGTGGTTAAAAGCAGTGTGAAAACGTGAGGTGCATTTAGATGGGTCCAAGTTTGGCATCTTTTCAAATATAAATCGCGACACTGCTCGGGTCCTTACTCTTCATCGTTCCCTTCTTCCATGTCCCGTTTTTAATTGCACCAAAAAAGAATCCTCCGCTTCTGCCTCTCCACGCGAAAACGTGTATTGCCTTACAAAAAGCTTCATTTTCAGTAAGTTGAAGTTCTTCAACCACAAAGAAAACTGCATCATAGAAAAATAAAATCTTGTCTTGTTTTCATAGCCATTTATAACAAGCTGAGGGATTGCAAGCATAAAAGAGCTCGGGAGGGAATGCTTGAAGAAATAATGGCATCCTATCTGCATATGCATGTGCATGAATCTCTTGTTTCGTGTAAGGAAGGCTTTAACTTCAAGAAACAAAAAACAAAGTGGGTTGGATCTGCAGGGGACTTGTAATACTGGAGGCTGGACTCGATTGGGCGTCAAGATTGATGTGCTGACAGTAACTGAAGTAAAGAATCTCAAGCCTGACCAAGAACAAGAAAATCTATATCAGGAAGATTCTACTCGGATGCACGAAAAGCCAAGTTCTCTAATTCGAGTAGCGATAAAAGCGATGAATTCGACTGAATTCTCTGGTTCTCTTATATTCTGCTAACTTGTTATTGTGTATCCTCTCCCTTATTAACATTTGTGTTCAGATTTAAAAATTGTAATTCTGGTTCAGGTGTAAAGTTGTTTCATTGGTCCTATCAGATTTTGGTTAGCAAAGGAGTGGGAAGCTTATACGCTCACATCTTACTCAGAATTCTGTTGCCCTATTCCTTTCTAACATCTGATTCTGCTTTGGTGGTCATGGAAGCCAGTATAGTTAGATAAGATCCACCAGCAGTTGTGTAGAGAAGAAAATTCAAGTTCAGAAACTTAAGACAACCATCTTTATATTCAGATTTCTTTCTCTCTGAAGTCTTATGAGTAGTGTATTGCTGAACATTGTGCCGCGCAAAAATTTTGTAGCTTGCTTCTTAGTCTACTTAAGATGGATTCAAAGTAAAATATTTACTTTACAACACACTTTTGTTCACAAGACTAAGCAATTTATAGAAATAACGACAAGAAATTTGTGATGAGTGAAGCAATCTTAACCAAGCACTTGCCTGGTACTTCGTCATTACGTTACACGGCAAAAACCGACAAATGCTTTTTTATGAAGAGTATGTGCAACTCTTCAACATGAGTAGCTATGCTAAAAAGCTCTCCCTCCTATGAAGAATATATTTTGTCAAACTTTTTTGATCGGTATCTTGGGAAAATATAATCTTGTAGTTGCTTTTGTTGTTCTTGTTTTTGTTGTTGTTGTTGATCTTCTTGTTCTTGTTGTTCTCAATATATCCACTGAACTTGTTGGAAAGCAACTAATACTTGCTAAAAAATTATTATGAGCATTTCAACGGCCAAAATACTATATTCGGCCTCTTCGGAATTGAGACTAAACATCATGCCCCGGCGCTAACGGCATAAAGATCGACCACAACCAACAAATTCCATGAACAAGACACTTGTGGATTACCATGAAAAGTTTTATGTTTTCCCAGACTGCCAGTAGCCACTAGAGACTAACAGCAGAAAGACTTATTTCCGGACAATGGGGCATTCGGATGAGTGGTATGTTCAAATGTGGGCCCTTTTGAATAACCTTACAGGATGGCCTTCAAGCCTATCGTTCCCTTGAAGCTTCCTGTAGAAGACAGGAGGGCATCAGCTACTTAAGATTTTATGAGAATAGGCACGCCTGATCTTCTAGGTACATCTGCCAGTACGTACTTTAGCAAAACGTTGGCTCTTCCTACCCGGGTTTTTTTTAAGTCGCGCACTCACTTAAATCACATAATTAGAGTTTTATCTAAGCTCTTCATTTCACTGGAGATGTTTTGAGCCTCTTGTGCCTCTGCCACATAACATTGATACACTTATACACAATTACTAGATAAGTCACATCACATGAGTGCAGCGTAAAGATGTTTGTTCCGTTTCCTGTAACGACAGCTATTGACTCACCGATAGTTCCAAGACGCTTCGTATGTTATCTGCATTTTTATCTTTCATGCGTTATGCATCCTTCATTCCAAAATTGTTTAAGAGAAATTCTTAATCTTTAAGTCCATAGCGTTTCGGGTTGGATAAGCTGGCTATTAGCCTTTAAAGCTGAGTGCGCCTAAACCAAGACCTGAGACTCTTTAGGTTTAGTTAAGAAGCGGCTATCAGAACTAAATCACCCAGATAGGTTTGGAGTTCAAGTACCAACTACATCACTTGCAAAAAGCCACTAAGTCGGGTTTTCCACTAAAGCTTAAGCACGTCCTTCACTTGTTTTAGTAATATCCGCCGACGGTTGTAGTGCAAGATGACGATGCTCGGCTGTTGCCTATAGCCGTCTAGTTGGTTCTCGACACCGTCCCGACCGTGCCTTATCTCCAACTAACCATGGGGGCGTAAGACAACAGAACGCATTGCGAAAGCTCTTGCCTGATTACAATAACCTTTTTATGGATGAATTGCGCATGTTTTTTCAGCGTGGTTCTCTACAACCGACAATGCGCTGCGCCCACACTTTTTTTGGTATGCTTTCGTGAACTCCAGGCTTGTATTTAATAACTTTAGGTGACATAGATTACTACAGATAATAATACTTTAAGTCTGCCTGGCATAATGATTCTCTATTTAAAACCTGTCCATAGATAGTTTCGAACTAATATTAATTCCGAAAGGGAGTGTCTAAAAGTAACTATATTCCTTCGTGTGCTTCGCCTAAGACATGCACGTGTGTCAGTTGAAAGTTAGTGTGGATCTTTGAGGCTGTCAACATGTCGTCTTACAGGATGTTCTGGAAAGAAGGTTGTGCAACGCGTAAGTAGCGTCTGAATAAAATCAGAATGATTTTCTCCACGCTCTGGTTACTGATCTCGCTCGAGCTATGACATTTCAGTTTACTTCGATCTCGAACGTCATAGTATCTGAATGTTGCGAACTGCCTCCTAGCAGCAGTACTAGTGCCTAGGCTCCTGGCAGGCGCGCGGCCGTTTATAAAGCGCGGCGGTACCAGGAGCAGAGAGAAAGAGAGAGAGAGAGAGAGAGAGAGAGAGAGAGGGTTAGAGAAAGAGAGAGAGAGAGAGAGAGAGAGAGAGGATTAGAGTTCGAGAGAACGAAAAGTAGTTAGAGCACGCGAAAAGTGGAGATAGCAATAGCGATAGAAAGAGACGTTCACGGCCCTTCATGCGAGTCCACCTTACAGCAAGAAACTTTCTGAAACGCAAGACCAAGAGCTCCATACTTGTTTTTGGACTAAAGATAGCTTATCGGCAGCTTTCTTCCAAAGTTGGCTGATTTCCAAGCTTTCTTCCCATGTGCCACTGTTGTTGTTTTTAAAGTACGACAAATCCAGAGCCACGTCTATGTTGTTTCCACTTTAGATACCTTAAGGTTTCAGACATTCTAACTCGCAATAACTCTACAAGCTTATTTCCAACGGAAGTTCTGCTGCAGCACTATCAACCTTTGCATTGGTTCTTTTGGATCGGTTTACGTTAATTTTGTAAAGGATGTCTTCGATTATGCTTTTCTTATGGTTCATTGGGGGAGTATTTTTACATGTTCACCATCTGGCGGTTAGGAGAAAGTAAGGTTACGCGAGGCTTACTACAGCGCACTTTGCGTCCTTGCAATATGTTCTTCCGTGTTTGGCACGAAGCCATTCAGTTGGATCGCGCTTCTGTTGAAACTTCTGAGTTTGAATGAATATTCACATTAAAGTAGATGTCCAAAGAAGATGAAGGAGCTTCCTGCCTATGCTCCACGTTAAATATAGTTGGTTAAAAGCATAAAACGCTTATCTATGTTTCATACTTCATTTGTTTCCTTCATCAAAAATTGTATTGTCTAAAATACGAAAATATTAGTCTGCGCCACTAAATGCCAAACAAACGCTCATTTATCGTGACCTTAAAGTTGCTCATTCGATCAAGAGAATGGTTCCATTCTTATATATATATATATATATATATA
>QQSS02232180.1:0-10191 GCA_003687565.2 Craspedacusta sowerbii | reverse complement strand
ATGTATGTATGTATGTATGTATGTATGTATGTATGTATGTATGTATGTATGTATGTATGTATGTATGCATGTGTGTAGGTATGTGTGTATGTGTGTATGCTCGTTTGAGTTCCTGGGATTTTTTTACATCGGCGGAAAAGCGCGTTGGCTTTTCCGTGCGATCCAGTTGAGGCTCCGATTCCGGATACTCTTGGGCTTCGGTTGGAGTCAGACTTGGATTGTTCGCGTTGGGGGAGGCGTGGTTGACGAGGGCGTAAACCGCATTTTCCTGGGAAAGTTTTGTTGCTTCGAGGTTTCTGTTCTCTATTTTGTTCTGCAATTAATTATGGCCCTGCTTAGATACTTATGTAACACCTCGTGTCTCTGCTTCTTCGATTTCAGGCATTGTTTGCCTTTTCTGCGCTGGCATTGATGTCTGATGTAAACCCCGTCACAGGGCTACCAATAGCGACAAACAAAGATGCGGTTGCCTTGATGAGCCCTGCCGAAAGGGAAGTCATAGCCTCGTTGATACGATTATATATCGAGAAGAAGAAGAACAGCTGTGGAAGGGGTGCTGACATCGTGCAATATTCGCCCGTTGTTGTTCCTGAAAAGTGCCGTGACAGCAAGGTCCGCAACGACTGTTATGATTGCATGTGGGAGTTCCGTGATATCTGCGAAGTGTGCTATATCTCTTGCTACGGTTGTGAAGATCCTTGCAAGTGACCTGCCAACTTGGCGTGACTGAAACCTAGAGTCAATTTGAGTGGCACTGTGACTTGCCAAGCTAATTAATTAGATTTTATATCAGATAAAGTTTATGGTATTTAATTATGTGCTGATTAATTATGTGCATGTTTATTATCCTTGAGATAAATTTTTCCTTACTATTGTTTTCTGCGTGTTTGCTTTTTTTTGTAAATTCTTGTAACTATCTCCACCTACCCCTATCGCCTCCGCATTGGCTCTCTCTTGGCGCTGCGATATACGAATTAGCTGATAATAATAAAGCAACGTACACATATACGAATAGTCATCGAATTGAACGTACTCTGCGGAAATGATCTTCCTTATCCTTCACTGACTTGGGGCTGCATCAACTTCCTACCTTATAGGCAAGATATGGGTCTTGTGAGACATGCACACAATCATAGATATTCCGCAAGAATTGTAAGCTAATCATGAGCGCTTGCCTCTACACTGAAATTGTCGGTCTATGGGAAAACTTAAATTCAAAATAATTCTTGTATTTCCACTGTGTGGTTCATGAAAACGATTAGAAAGATGATTACGGAGTGGTACAACATGTTTGGCTTGCCGAGAGCTCTAGCAAAACACGCACATGCGCGCATACACACACACACACACACACACACACACACACACACACACACACACACTCATCAACCCAGTCTCAAGGCTCTCCGAAGACCTTTCAATAAAATCTAATAATTATTCCTATTTTCTCGACGTTTTGATATTCGAAACTCGAGTGAATGGCACTTGTGATAATGGGGAGAGGAGGGTTTGAGTGCAAGACCAACTATTGTAACGAAAACCTAAGTCCCAGCCCTACGACGGCTGAGCCCGCAGATGGTACTCCTTTCACACTTGGAACCTTTTAGATTTTGACCAGCATACATTCGTGGTTGTACGGGCCTATTTTGCGAACAACGAAGGCACGTCCAGTACTTAAAGTCTTAAGAGACCTTTGAAACTGCTGGCTTACTGCCTTGCGTGTAAATAATCTCTTACTTTGGATACCGGCCTCGCAGAAAACTTATTACTAATTTTTAGAATGCATGATTTTTCATAACCGGAGATATACATTTTTACGTGGATTAGATGTAGAAGCAAATTAATAAATAGTTTTTTATCGCCGGCTTATTCTTCTTGCACGTGCTCCGTTGCTTAGCAACTGCACTGTGCGAATTGTTATAGCTTCAAGTCCTGGTAGCTCAGCAACTGATTTAGAAGCAATCCAGCATGAGGACGGGGGTCCCAAAAATTAATCCAAGTTAGATACTAAAACGCAGAAGTTTGCTAAAGGATATGTAATTTAGAGCTGAGTTAGTTCCATTAGCAGAGAAGTTTGCTAAAGGATATGTAATTTACAGCTTAGTTAGTTCCATTAGCAGTTACAAACGACAATTTATGATTGCTATACTACCGGGATCTGGAGACGGGATGTGAACCCTTGTCTCCTGAATCGATCATTATTCCATGACCATAGTTTTTCCACGTTTTCGAAAATTTTTTCGGAATCTTCTCCAAACCGTGGCTCCGATAAGAACCAGTCCAGCTAAAATTTTAATATTGCAACTGCAATATTGCCGACAACGAAAAAAATCAAATAAAGATACAACAATAAAATACACTATAAACTGCTTAAAGTGTCTATATATAAGATTTTCATAAATTAGAATTTCCTAGGCTTACAAGAAAATCTCCAAGACATTAAGCCGTTAATCGGCATAGAGTACTTATCAATGATGTGTTGGAGTTAATGTGGTTAGACCATAAAGCAAGATTATTTTTTGAAGGCTTTGAACAAACTCTCCACTCATCTTCACAATGGCGATCTTTTACTTTGAATGCGATCGCGTCTGACCCCCGTCTTTTATCTGCGAGATCGAAGGCACGCGCGCTTTTATTCGAATATTCGAAAAAGCCACTTGTATGTGACTTCTAATAAAAACACGTCCTGCGTTAAGCGTGACTTTCAATTAAAACGGTACTTCCTTCCATCTGCGGTGGAACAATTCTTCAGAACGTTTACGTAGAAACGCGTATGAAGATAAATGCGAAGATAAATGCCACTCATCTGAGACTAGATCACGAGAATCGACATCTAAGTCTAAGTGCTGGCAAGCTTTGGTCTTGAAAGGCATTTCTGGATTTTCCAGTTACTCGGAGCGTAATGTAATATGCATGAAAACTTGTGGTTTTATATGTATGAATCGACGTCTTTCTTTTGTGAAAGCACGGTTAGTTGATAAACAGATGTTTTGTGCACGTAAAATGAGGTTTTAAACTGACCTACTTAACTAATTTAGCTTATAGAAGCTTGTAGAATGTTCACAGTGGCATTGATCGCCGTAATACTGGCTGTAGCTCAGGCGTACTACAGTCGGCACGATGACCCCGTAGTTAAAATCCGAAAGTTTGGTTTCGACCAAGACCATACGACCTACTCTCATGAACTTGTGGCTCCGTGGAAGCGCCCATTCAAACCCGGTTACTGCGAATCTTGGGAATGGCACACAGATGAAAGATACAAGGAGCAGAGGCTTCAAGTTTGCAGGGAGCTAAGTGGAAGTAAGTAGCAAAATAACCAATAGGGGAGTGTACATCTGTACAGCATGGCTACCTAGTGGCACTTTACTTTCTAGTCACTATTGTTTAAACACTATAGTTCAATTTTACGAAGTATTCAAGAAAGTATTCCTGTGCTAATCTTTTTCAAATTATTCTTCTTGTCGCTATTCCTTATCTGCTACCATTAATTTATAAGTATTAAATTTTTGAATTTCTTTCAATTTAATTTCGGATCGCTTTTACTTGTCTACCCACAATAGTAATTTTATATATTAAAGCAAAAGGAACTACAATTACTTACTATAATAATTATTTCGCTTGTTTACCTACCATTTTTATTACTTATTTACTACTACCATTTTGCATATTGTAAACAAACCCATCGTGCCATTTCAGAGTCAGCTCACGAATGCAGTTCGGCAGATGGGTTTTGCAACGACAAGTGCCCGTTCAAGAACGGCAGCTATCCATTCTGGAGAATTCGAAACGCCGACACTGTACCTAATCTTTGGGCGATCAAAACCTTGCAGTTCTTTGAAAGCGCCAACGCAAGATATCCCTTGATGACTGATCCGACGAAAGCCTACGCTAGTACCTTTTTCGGCCCCGGTGAGTTCCATCGTATTATTATTATTATTTTTTCAACTATTTCTTTCTCATGTATTCGCCACATTTAACAATTTAACAAAACGCAGCTCATAACAAGAAATACATCATGCGTAATTGCTTTTAGTCCAGATCTTAATGTCCAGATGACATGGTTCTCCGAGAAAGCCGACGGTTTTTTCATGGAGCACCATAAGATAGCGCAAGGTAACGCTGAAAACGGCTTTGGCGAGTAAGGTTGTGGTTTGGCGTTATTTTATTACGGAGAAGTGTTTCCCCGTCAATTGAAGTGCTTCTTCAACCCTGCCTTGTCGCGAAGGAACTTTGTAGTAGCGTCAAAGCTCCCTTGTGTCTGTCTCATTATATCGAAAGTTTACCTTGACCCTATGGAGTGGCTATCTAATTCATTTTCATTTTCATAATTAATTCTCACGAATTAGAAGCAGACTTAACAGGCCTAGCCTGATAAAGACTGGTTCACTGGTTGTTGGTCAGAGTACATAACATGCATAAGGATATAAGATCCACATCTTTCTCTAGGCTACTACCCAAGCAATGCCTTTGACAACAATCCTGACAGCATATGGGTCTCAAACGGTGTCTCCACCCCGGGGCTAAACTGGATAGCTTTCGAGTTCCCGGAACCTGTGAAGGTGACCAGCGTTCGCCTAGTCGGTGAGTCCGAACACCCCGAACGGACGCCAAGCGAGTTCTTCGTCGAGGCATCGTGTGAACGGTACTTTAAAACGTTCGCCTTACAGTGGATGGCGGAGAATCCGGAACACAGCACAGACCGCCAGTACCACAAGCCCAGAGATGCCACCAAGCGATACCGCAAGTAGAGAAGATGATAGACTGCGCAGAAAGGATGCTCAACTGCTCCCAAAACATCCCTCACAAGAACAAGTGCAAGCTGACTGTCCTTGAAGGAGTAAATCTGACTTCCCTAGCTAACCGAAGAAATTTAATTCTTCGGAAGCCGACATCTAAAGTTGACAAACGGATAGTTTCTTCTGAAAGTATGTAGAGCAGTTGCTCCTTACAAAAACAGCTTCTACAGAAATAGCTTTTGTTTTCCATATGCAATCCGCTGATTAGGATGCTTTCACCCAAAGAAAATAATGCATCCTAAAAAAGGTTTTCCTATGGCCTACTGGAGCTTGATGCTGCTTAAACTTGCGCCATCCTTGTGCTAAACAACATATTGCCTTCTTGCAACACTGAAACACTGCTCTCGGATTTGCAGGTCGCAGTAGTTTTCTTTGAGGTTATTCTGCACCAACAGAACGATATCGAAACCATAAAATGTTGGCATTTACAATGAACAATTGCTCGTAATTTTCATTTAAAATGTTTAAGAAAAAAAAATACTTCAAACAATTCCACGCGATGAATTAAGCGAAGCTAAAATAGCTGTGCCATAACAACAGAGGCTTGTGTGTGGCTGTTTTTATAATCCTGTCAGGGTGCGCTGAGTCCTCATAAGAAAAAAGTGCTGTTACGCCTATAAATCCAAAAATTGACAAGCCTGATTCAGGCGAAACATATTCCTATAATGATGGAGACCGATTAGCAGTTTGCTGCTATGTCAGGATGTGCGTAGGAAAATGAACTGCGCAAGTTGAAGTATTCGTTGCAGGCCGGCTTTATCACGCGGGTGTACCGGCTGGAACTATCACAAGCATCGTACGAAGCGCACGAACTCATTGCTAACCCTTTTGACCAATTCATTTTTTCAGAAACTAATAGTAGGCTAATGTATTGGTGGATTCTAGATCGCTGAATTCGTTGATCATAAATCTGCAGCCATAACTCCAGGCTTTGGCAGATATAAAAGGCAACAAATGCCGCTATGAAGGTAATGAAATTTATAGATGGCCTTTATGTCTCATGCTAGGTTCAGACGCGTCAAACTAAATAACGTAAGCTCTTACTAGCTTGCCGGGCTAATGTTCCGCTTACGTCAGTCGCATCGAAGTAAATTATTGAAGTTCGACGCGGCAGAAGTGCGACGTTTGAGCAAAGATCACCAAAACCTGACCAGTGCAGTGCCGGCGCTATGCAGCACAAGTGGACGTTAAATAGGAAGCAACGGAGACTGATGCTGTATGAGAGCACATGAGTAAGATGCAGCAGCGTAAATACTGGCTGCCCAATTGGAAGCCGATACTTCCGAATAGACGAGGATGCTACAAGAAGACAAATAAATGCAGAGGGATTGACACATTAATGGTGCAGGAGTTGAGGTATGCGTTAACTAAGAGAAAGATATAGTTCCTAAAATAATCGCCGTCGCATAACAAATCAAGACATTGCTTGGTTAGATTTCGTGATACACGACGCATTCCAACGAAAGTGGTCATCACAATCATCATCATCATCATCATCATCATCAATCATCATCATCATCATCATAGTCTTGAACTTCGCAGCAAATGTGGCAGCTAGAGTTCAATACGTCAACCCGCATGCAGAAAGAAAAAACGAGACTTTCAACCATAATTTAATCACGCTCACACAGTTCAAAATATTTCGATTAACCGCTAATCCAACCACAGACTTCTTTGCACGTTAAAATAGATATTCAATTTAAAGTCGAACTCCAATCAACTAAAACTGTACCAAGACAAATTCACAACACTCGAGGATACCTCATAGAAAGACAAACAGCACTAGATCGTACCCCATTCGAAGGTCGCTATTCTCAAGCTGCTTGTCTACACGTACTTGGCAGAGCAGCTGCTTGTTTCCGCCACGAAGCACACAGAACCCACACCCAGCGGAATGAGAGTATTGCACAAGGCAAGCTTACCTATTTCCGTTTATTATTCCCTTTTCTTTCACGTCTTAGCCAGGACCACCCCGTGCCAATGCACCATGGGAAACTTTGTAGGCTGGACATACACGCAATTCGGTATTAGATCAAATTTCACACGAATTAAAATTCAATGCAGAGGCGACTGCTCTGCTCTCATGATGTTTAAGTTAAGTAAGATCAGGCCGTCCCATCGGCATTACACGAGCGTGACTGGAAATCACAGAAGTAATTCAACAATTCCATATATTCGGCGCAGTAATGACAACCCCCCCCCCCCAACTCCAAAACGTAACGACAAGTTGAGCTACGGAAAGAATTATACTTAATATACGTGCACCTACGAATCCTCACTTCTTCAATCCTTACAGCAACCCCGATGCTGCAATCTTTAGAATTTCACATGATCTTAGCTCCTAGCAATTTAAAGCGTTAAAACATCCGACAAGTAACAAAGGTTAAAGAAAAAATAACTTATACAGTACTCAAAGTTAGCCAGCACATAAACGTACAGTGAAGGAGACTAAAATGTTCTTGCTCAAGGTTTGCCATACTCAAACTTTGCGTAAATGTTGACCATGTCACAGAAGCCGATGTAGTTGAAATCGTGCTTCCCACCGATGACCGAGTCGAACTTCTCGTACAGAACCTGCGCGAAACATGAGCTACAACTTACAACTACAACTTACTAACACCACCACCAACAACAACAACAACAACAGAAACAACTTTATTTCTCCTAAATAGCAAGCTAAAACTCCAGCAAGATAATCGTACAAATTCAACAAAATAGAAGAGGAACATGACAGGTCGGCGTGCCCGTACTTAAATTCTTATTGAAGGAGTGGCGATACACGTGACTCGCATGTTATAAAACATGTGAGAAGAAAGAATAAATGCGCGAGGAAAGATTAAAGCATAGATCGCTCTTGTAGTGTGCGGAGTCGCAGCTCTTGGATGGCCACGTCGGGGAGACGTAGTTTACAGAAATTAATTTTCCAGCGTTCATTTGTCGCCAACATTAACCAGGGAGAGAGTATCTGGGTCTTCGACATTTATTCGGCGCCAGAAATTGTCCGCCAGCCTTTGTCCGATACCAATTGTCCTCCCCGGCATGTCTCTGCAACGTTTGAGCTCTCCAAGTACGATTCACCACATCAGGCGGATTCATTCTGGTTACTTTTGCTGTGCTGACCGACACGCTTCGGGCAAGCAGTGTTCAGAAAACTTTCCAAATAACACAGGATTTTAAACAACCTTCCCAATGCAGTCCTCGAGTAATCACGAGGGGCCATGTAAGAGGTGGCCGCCACAGAATCTAGTAATGACTTATCAACTGACTAGGTCCACTGCCACTCTAAAGAAGCATAGAAGGAGCGTCACAAAAGAAACAGACCTGGTGATTTTGCGACGTAGCTTGGTTTTTCTAACCGGTTCCGGTGTTGAGTTGGTTCGATCGGTGACGTCTTCATACCCGGTCAATCAGGAGGCGACGAACGGACGACGTGCATCAACCTCCAAGCAGACAGGCTCCACTGGGAAGGTTTGATAGTCATTCGGGTTTTTAGGGTCACGTACCCTGTTCTGTACAACGGAGACCTAGCTAAGACGCGAACAAACTAACAAACCGGTTGCTAGGTACTTCATGAATGGAAGTGAAGGCTTGTTGAACACTTCGTTGCTACAAGTTTACGTAAAAAATTCAAGACTTGATGAATAAGAATAATTGTTACCATGCAGGGATTGCTGGGAACTAGATTAGATCCGTGAGTAACGCATGCGCACGTGTTGGCATTTAGACAGTGAGTATCAGCTATTAGAAAAAAAAATAGTTTTTTTTTTTGGGCGAGTGCAAGAAAGCTCGATGCTGTAGACAGCAATCAACTTATTTTCCTTAGGTGGTGTATTGACGTATTTTATAGGGATCAAGATTAGCGGCACCAAATATCAAAACGAAGCAAGCCGCAAAACTCCAGCCCGTATTTGCACGACGAAGGCCTGCAGGAAACTAACTTGAGATAATGGTGCCTGCAAAGACTTTACCACGAGCCTGCTACAGCGCATGCGTCAATCACATCTTCCTAGCCCACGCAGTCAATGACCATCATCCAACCGCACGGAGCCTACGTCAATGTTGCTTCCACAGACAGTCAATGAGGTTGCGCATACTCCTTGGAGGATGTCTTGCGGATGTCTTGAGTATGTCTTGTTGAAGTCTCTCCTTGTTAATGCGTAATGAAACTCATTCTCGTAGCCACACTTTAGCTCATAATATCAGCATTGCTGTTTGTTTAGTCTATCTTTTGTTTTTGCTTGAAATGCTCAAAGGGCGTTTTGTTGACTTACGGAGCATTAATGAAGAATAAAGATTCTTGTTGTTGTTCTTGTTGTTATTGTTGTTGTTGCTGCATACCAGCTTTTGCGACGAAGGCATTTAATGGACGATAGCTGCCTAGCTATCGATATCGAGGCTGTGGAGAATGGCCTACCTCGCCTAACTTCAGCAACGCTATTTAATTAAAAATGGCGTTGCCCTTAAACAGTACGTTCCCGCATGATTAGCGACGTAGAGTCGAGTCCTTCTGAGCAACCACTTTTCGTGGACAACGCGAGAGCAGGCAAATAGCGAGCGTCTGCGTCGTAAAAACCTTCATGCGCAACCACACTACTCCCCCCCCCACACACACACACACAAATACCCACGCACACACTAATACTGAACAATGAAGCACTTACTTGAAACTCTCGTGCACTAACGAGGCTTCCGATCTCCAATTCGCTGAGCACGCGGTGAAACTGCGTACGAGACACCGTGCCATTATGGACACGGTCGTAATCTTCGAAGAGAGGGAAGAGCTGAAAGGCAAGGAAAGGATGAACACATGGATTACGTCAGAGAAGGGAGAACTCTTTGGAAGGGGGCGAGTTCTTGGACACGGGCTGTAGCACTTAGGGTGTAGGTGCAAACAGGTAACTGGTGTCGTATGCTGCATTTCTTGGACGTTCTCGGCATCGCAAAGAAATGAGATTAGACAGCTACACCGAATTGGAGATGCGAGCCGCGTTCATCAGCTCTTGCCACACCCAGCGTCACAGCCATGCTTGTATGGATACTAATTTCATTAAAATCGTACCAGCAACCACCAAATGCTTCGGGTTTTAAGTCTGTTGTCAACTTGTCAGAAATTCCTCACTTTTGTGCCACTCAAAACAAACAAAGAACAAACATAAAACAAATCTAATTCCTTGGAAGTTACCGAAGTCTGCGATCAATTCTTATATTTGCTATCTTTTAATACCTAAGTTTACTATCCTAATTGTTTAGTAAATTTGTAATTCCTAAAGATATTTGGGGTGGAGTGTTAGATTACGATTAGCCTTGCTATAAAAAACTTCCCTTTCTATTAAAACCTGCGAGCACGCTTTTACTGATTTTCTTTACCACTTTTATATATATATATATATATATA
>QQSS02232169.1:0-10191 GCA_003687565.2 Craspedacusta sowerbii | reverse complement strand
TATATATATATATATATAATACTCGGCAAGCACAAATCAAGTAAAGAAAGTGAAATACGCTAAAAGTTAGTTCGTATAAATAAAGAGCTCGCTAAATCGAGATTCTAATCAGAGGGCTAAGAAAGCTAAATCAGCATCCTCCTTTCACCAACAAAATACTTCAAAAATAAACGTAAGCGATCGCATGCACAATGTCTGCTAAAGCAGGGGTTGTGCATTCAATTAGTTGCTCGCAAACATTACAAAATCACGTAGACTCACTCCAATTTTAATGCATAAATCAAGAAGTCCTTTGTTACTCCAGTTACGACGTAAATGTGCGTAGCTGCCTATGTGGTCGTCATATTGAAAAAGAAGATCTCGCTTTTGGATTTTTGTAAACCTTCGTTAGCGATTACGTAGAAGAAAATCTACATGAAAGAGGACAGTATTTTGCGTGAATAGAACTTTCGACGAGCACCTTATTAGATTGATTTGTCAAGTTGGCATTCTAATAAGATCTGCTTTTGCTGACCAGCGTCTTTTCATTCCCTCGACCATTTCCTTGAATGCTACATAGATCGATAAGGTATCAATGTTAATTTAAAAAGGAATGCAACAGCCGTGCTCATGAAGAAGTTTCCTCAGCGAAAGGTAAGTAGCAAAGTCACTCACAAAGCACAAGCTCCTGACCCTTTTCGCTCAAGAAGATTCTTATTGCTCTAATTATTAAACCACTGCTCATAAAATTTAATACGTTTCAGATTCTTCAGTTTTTAAAATTTGTAAGGTGTTGACAACCTTGTCTAATGATCTTTTGGGCATTATGTATTACAATCTGCACAAGGCACTATAGGCATTTTGCAGAACGGCAAGGCTAGCTCATGTGCTGATCAAAAGTAAAGTTGCTATATAATTTCATACCAAAGCAGAGTTCTGCATAAACAACTTTGTCTTTTAAGCGCAGTTTTGTAGCCTGCAGCGTCGACCCTAATTCTCTTGAGAAGCATTGACTGAAACTTCTCAGGCTCTGCGATCAGAGGGTTTGAATCTACCATCTACTCCTCAATGAATCTACCATCTACTCCTCAATAAGCCTCTCATTGCGATTGGCCTGATATGACGTAATCTTCGGCAGTTATGCTTACAAGATGGCGACCGGTCTGCTGTTGTTACTAATGGAGAAGTTTTGGCTCGCATTTTATTTATTTATTCATTTATTTATTTATTTATTTATTTATTTATTTATTTATTTATTTATTTATTTATTTATATATATATATTTTATTTATTTATTTATTTATTTATTTATTTATTTATTTATTTATTTATTTATTCATTTATTTATTTATTTATTTATTTATTTATTTAGGCAAGTCTGACTGCAACCCAAACCCTTACCTAACCATAGACGAACCCCAATCCGTAAACCTTGCCCAAACACTAGCCATAACTGTAACCATTTTCTTAACAAGCTCGAGCAATCTTCATGCAATTGAAAGTTACCCTCAAGAAAAAAACAAACAAACAAAATTATTCGAAGAGGATTAACTTAAGTATCTTGGCTTGCAGTCGCCATATTGACCTTGGCGGCAAGTGGCATTATCAATCGAGGGTTGAGGATTAAGCGGTAGCGGTACCGTATGTCATATCGTTTGAGTTGAGCCAGTCATAAACGGCGCTTTTTTTTCTTCCTAGAAAATAGGTTCTACTATGGAGCCCTCAGGTAATCCAGAAAAGATAACTTGATATTCAACTTATGCGCCATGGCGATGTGATAGAACTGCTTCAAGCGCTAACGAAAAAAAAAATATTTGAAAAATAAAAAAAAGCTGTGAAATAATTTAATGATTCCTGCGAGAATCAACGAAAAAAATATTTGAAAAAGACAAAAAAAAAAAAGCTGTGAAAGACTTTATAGATTACTGCGAGAATGCTACATGGCGTTTGGAAAGAGAACGAAAACTTTGCTTGAGAAAGCAGAGCTACACGACTCTTAACCTCCATCAGAAGAACACAACAATCGCGAGCTACTGTCTATATTCTTGTAATGACAACATTTGGATTGCCCCTGTGATGAATTGAAGATTAAGAATATCACTTATGAATAGCCATGTATCAAAGTGCACCCACTTCCAACTATCAACGTTGATACACGTTCCGGTAACCAACCAGAGGCTTCTATAACTATATACTGTCACTATAACTATATACTGACACTATATATTGTTGCCACCCATACATTCGTGCTGTCTGTCGTTACCGCTTCTGTCAAGTGAGGGCTTTGGTTGAGGGTTTGGCTTCAGGGCTTTGGTTGGAGCTTGAACATAAGTTTGATAGACTTACCGATCGCCATCACTATGGAAGTGACAATTGAAAATATTGAGTTATAGTATAGTTAGTAACAGCAATATAACAGTAGTAAGTCATGGTGTTCAGTGACCCACCATTCAAGTTGTATCTTTATCAAGAACATAAACTGTGGTCTCATTGAAACTGTTTTTTTCTTTGAAGTGCTTGGTCACCTTTTTGACTGTTCATCCTAGCTTTTAGCTCACCAGTTGATGCTGTCACTTGATCTTCATTTTCACTCGGTCAATCACTTTTTATAACCGAACTGATGGCTTTCCATTTCTTTAAACTTTCTCCTTTCGAGTACCTTAAACTTCCTTACATAGACTTATAAGCCACTACATGAAAACTCAGTCGTATTGGTGGTCACACCATTTACTATTGTTCCAACTCAATCTCGTTAGATATGGCTGGCCAAAGCTATTGCTCATCTGCCATATTCAATTTTGTAACTATTCATGCCTTCATATTTTACGCCTTTATCGTTCGTACTGTTCTGTTGAAGCCTGAATCCCGAAGACCTTTTTACAAAGCTTATTACTGTAATATTTTCGCTACGGCTATAAGGGTTAAATTTTCTTCCCGTTAGGCTTTTTGTTTCATTTGCAAACCAACTCCCCATTCTCGATTTTATACTTGTTTTTATTTTTTTATCAAGTTTTGTTCGCTATCTTGCATGGCCCTTCGATAATGTTTGGCGTCATAATTCTACTAAAGCTTTCAATGCTCAATTGCCAGGATCTGATCCTTCAAACACGGTTGCTCCAACGTCCTCTATATATAAGCAATATGTTGGTCTTGACGCCATACTTACTACCTAGCTATCTAAAAGTGTAGCTAACGCTGCAATATGGTGCTTCGTAAAAAGGCCAGTGTCCTTCTAGAAGAACCATGGAATCACTTCATGTGCATTTAGACTAGTTAGACTATATGTAATCTGCATGCATAGTCTAGTTGTGATTGTATTTCGGAACGCATTTATATTATGATTAGAACCTACTTCGGAAAGAATAGAAACGAGAGGAAACGTATCGGCTATTTTCTTATATGGACGTTTAACAACCTTTTTATCTTGGTCGATCTCTTCTGTCACTTCAAACAGCGTTCGAAGTTTCTTTCTTTGCATATTGAAAAAAATGAATAACCTTTATCCAACAACTGCTAGTGCTCTCGAAGGGATGCTACTCAAGAAGTTTTTCATCCCATCTGCGAGAGCGTTAATCACTGTCTTGATCAAAAGATTTCAAACTAAGATTCTCTGTAACCACGAGGCGCCTACGTAGGGAGGCATTTCGGTCAGGTTTAATATAAAAACGTCGAAACAAACTCAATCTTCTTCAATACCTTGCATTTCGAATCGTGCTTACAGCGGACATCTTAAACTAATACTTCTTGGTTAGCCTTGTAAGCCCTTTTGACAAGTTCATTTTACCCTCGTCAAAACGTGCAACAACAGCAACAATTTTTACAACGAATCCTATTCACCCACATTCATTTTAAAATGCAATCATCTTCAGAGTTCTGAATAATGAGTAATGCTCAGATTAAGAGTCGGATTCAAACTATGTCAAAGAATTCAAGCTTTTGAAAGCCATTGCAAACAGACCACATTGTAGTGTATCAAGTCCAAACCAGTTACAATAATTCGATTCGTTTAACATGCCAGGCGAACAAATATAAGTATATTCTATCATGGCTGATGCAGTATCGAGATGAAAAGATTGGCAGCCGCTATATTAATTATTTGGGAAGTCGGTTCCAAAAATATTTCCTTGCGAGAGTGCAGGTGAACTCATGCCAAAGGCCGCACAATTTTCTTGACAAGTGTAAGTTGAGTTTCGATGTTAAAATGCGTTTGCCGAAAGTTTCACGTCATCGCGTTCAGCAATTTCATCATACTCACGCCTTTCCATCGTTTCTCGGCTCTATTGCTTGCCTTGCGTTTTTTCGCCTTGTATAGACGTCCATGTTATTTGCATATGAATCAAAAGAAAATGTTACGTAAGTTTTATCAGGCTTTTACGGAATTGTGACGAACTGTTACGATAGTTTATGAAGTTTTTATGTAACTTTGACAAAACTGTTACGAAAGTCTGATGAAGCTTTCAGGAAAGTGTGACGAAACTGTTACGAAAGTTTGATGGAGCTTTATGAAAGTAACGAAACTGTTACGAAAGTTTGATGAAGCTTTTATAAAAGTGTGACGAAACTGTTACGAAAGTTTGATGAAGGTTTAAGGAAAGTCGAACAAAACTGTTATGATAACGATGGAAGGAAGGTCTTTTAGTTCGCTATCATTGTCATTGTCAATGAAATTGATAATCCTATTACCAATCTGTGTCGAGAAGCATTGAAACTGTGAAAAATTTATCGAGGATACAGTAAGCACAGGGCCTTGAAGACCCCAAACGTGATTCCCGTAGAAGTATTACGTATGCAAAATGGCGGATCGGTTAATCCACTGGAGGAGCTAACGAATTTCGTAGGTCAATTACTTTTTCTTGTGTGCTCATTTGATGTCAACCTGGTGGGATATTCATTTCTCTAGGTCAGTAGCAACTTTAAATTAATGTAAACATGTCTGGCACAATTCCGACCGTTCAACCTCATCTCATAGGGGGATGAGCGTCTGGGAAAAGGGGAGGGTTAAATTACAGATACGATCGATGTTTTTTCCACATGTGCATTAGTCAACCAAGTCAATCACACTGCAACAATTATATCCCTTGTCTCCCAAACTTATGCACCGTTATAAAACATATTAAGATTGTATGACGTCACGTGCTAATTTCTCTGCCATTAATTTATGTTAGCACGCGATTTAGCTGGGGTCTTAGACGTGCGTCGGTTCGCAGAGAACACTTTGAATTCAAGCCGTTTGAACTCGAATGCTCGATGTTCAAGCAAAGGAAAGGGAAAGCCCAACTATACAGGAAAGGAGAGGAAAAGATTAGTACAGAAAAGGAAACCCCAACTACAAGCAAACTTATGGGCGAGACGATCTCCTCTTAAGGACTTGTGAAGTAGCAAGTGCATGTCTTAAGGGTGAAGCCCACATCGGCATCTACAAATTTAAGCTTTATTTTTACTTGATACGTCAATCCAACGCATCTATGTTTGGTAGAGCTTTGGCAAACGTTACAAATAATAATAATTTTCTTTTTTCCAAACTTCAATTATATGTTTTCTACGAGAACTTTCACGAGCAAAATTACAAGTGAGTTTCTACATGTCAACCACTGCCACTCGCTGCAAGCAGGCATGGCAGGGTTGCTGACACAGCGTTCAGCAGAATAAAAGTTTCGGAATTTCAATCTTCTCGTCTCTTCTACAAAACAAGAAGTAGGTGCACCGTAAGCACACATTCATGATCCTTTTCAAGGTGTACAGGGCATCCCGCTGTGTTTATCCAACTTCTTGCAGCCTTTCCAAGATTAGGTTTGACTGGTTGCACAGTACTACACTGGCGCCCATGAAGAGGTTTAGGAACCCTACCTTGCCTCCCGGGTTTATTATTTTAATTAGGTCTTGCTAGTGCCATTGTTTTCTGTCTGCATTATTTGACATACTTGTTTCAAACCCGATCGTCAACTCCATTATGAACATGACCGGTCCCTTCCAAACAATTAGGTCTAGTCTAAGATTTTCCCCACTCACTACACTTGGCGACATGAAGAGATCACCATCCTTGAGATCACTATATAGTTTCACAATGGGAATGGAGGTTATGGCCTTGGTGAAGCGAAGGAGGACTGAGTCGTGTCTCCAGTTAAATTTTTCTTCCTTGAGTGCTTGTTTGCACCCTCCAACAACGTGAACCAGTGTTTGGGGTGTTTGGCAGTGAAGGCAATTTGGGCTAGGAACGCTTCCCCATTTGAAAGTGTTGCTACAGTTGGACAGACTGTTGCATAAATATCGAATCGCAAAATTATAAATAGATCGCGGCGTCTGTTCGCAGGCTGCAGACCAGTACTTTGCACAGGCAGAGAGACCTTGGTCCCATATTGATTTCATGACTAGCGACTGGGTCGTTAGTTTTGAAAGAAGGCAACTCTCAGAATTCCTGCGAAGGTCTTTTATGACTGCGTTGGCCGATGTATAGCTATCTTACGGTATGTCACTTGACATTGCAAAAATCGTGCAGACACAAGGTAAATACCGAGGCCGTATTTATTGCGGCCGAGGGTTATTGCGCTGAGGGTGCAGCTTACTGGCAAGTCTAGCCATAGTCGAATATAGTGCCTTGCCTTGCTGCCAAGAACTTTCCTGACCCAGGATTCAGTTATGTCGAAAACTTTCAAGTCCTAACTGATTTTAGATAGTATGAAGCGTTGATATATGAGTAGCTTGAAGCGTGGATGAAGTAGAAGGCAATTTACGCGGTCCATCAGAGTTGTGCAGGAATCCATTAACTTTTGTTTATGATTTTTTCCTGACATATTGAAGTCGAAATGTCGACCACGGTAGACAAATGATTCTCCGATGTTAACGGGGTTCACTTTTCCGTTGTTAATAAAAAGATTAGGGTTTAATAGCTTTGAAGCGCTTCCCTGTTTGCGAATTCCGAAGGTGTGGCGTTTGTCCACTCTGATAATCATCCTGCTTTTCGAACACCACCGCGAGAAGGCATTTAGAAGAACCTGACTTTCGGACTCGCCGGAGCTCACAGCAGCTGCGTCGTCAGTGAATTGAAGCCAGCACCGGTGGGAGAACAGGCTCGAAAACTTGAATCCGAACTGGTCGAATAGGGGAGACTTTATGTACTCTATAAACGTATGCATAATCATGTTAAATAAAAGGGGGCTGAGACAGTCTCCCTGACGTACTTCTTCGCGAACCGGAATGAATCCCGTTATAAAAGAGTTTGTCGCAATTGCTATTCCAAAGGCTGAGTATATGTCACGGATAATGGGGGCCACCTCTTTAGGGACGTGGTGGTATTCAAGTATGCAGTCAATTAGATCGTGGTTCACTTCACCGAAATGCATTCTTTAGGTCCAGCAGAGTGATTACAGCACTTATTTTCTTTTAAGCGCGCATAGTTGATGATGTACGGCATTGATGCGATGTGTTGAAATGTTCCACTCATACCAGGAATAATAATAATAATAATAATAATAATAATAATAAAAATAATAATAATAATAATAATAATAATAATAATAATAATAACAACAATGATCATAAAAAACGCAAGGAATCAACGTTGAGGTGAAATCTGCTTCCATAGAATGCAATGGCGTACGTTCATACATCCTAACAAAATATATAACCTCTCTAATCTCCTACTTCGTGTACGATTAGCAAATATAATACAATTATGCTTAAAAAGAAAGGTCTAACCAAAAGCTCGGACAGATTCGAGCATTGGTTATCGTTAAGCGCCGATAAAAAGGCCAAGCACAGACAAGCAATATTTCTCCGATATCGGGATGTTACATTCTACGAACGTGAAACCCGAAAGACCAAGCTCACACCAATGACGAATTTCCATGTCAAGTCTAACATTTGTATGTCAGTCACTTCGCAAGCCACCACTGCGAATTAATAGCATTAAAAAAACACTCATAAAATAAACCAAAATCCAGTAAAATTCGCTAGGCTGAAAACGATCATGTTTAAAACAGCATAAATAACACTTAGTGCGTGATGAATAATTACAAGGCGACCAGAGTAACCGCTCTCGACGTTTGAACTCGTAAATTTTCCCGAATCTTCAGGCATGCCTTGGGATGCATATATTGAGAGGATAGTAATTTATAGCGTACTCCTAGGTTAGCGAGAGCTCACTATAGCCGCGCAAAGTTGTACTGTTCCTTAAGGGGGGAATTTTATAATCATGCGAATTGATGACGAGCTAGAGGTTCGGCTCCATGTTTGACGTCCGCTGGGAGATGGCTTGGTGCACGAGTTTGCGCAGTTTTTTCTTTCCTCTCTGCGATTCGAGAATGAAGTCCACAAGAACGCTAAACTGCTCGTTACCGTCATCCGTCAGAGCGAACGCAAGCTGGATCTTTCGGAGATGATCGGTAAACTCGGCGTAGCATTTCGGAGTGATCGACTGAAGACGTTGTTCAATGTCCTGCACGAACAGTTGGTGCGCCGAAGCTACCAATCGATTCAAAGGTTCCTTATTGCATGAAAATTTCCTCTCGCCTTTGCTTAAGGCAGAACTGGAACACCGGCTGGCTATCTCACTGAGAATCATAGGGTTGCGCACGCAGTTCACCACCACAGGGGCCAACTGGGTAAGCTCGTCCATTCCCATGCTGCTAGCTAAAGTGCAAATCCACAGCACGTCGCAGACGGCCGGATGTTTCTCATCCGTCGGCCCGATGTCCAACTGCTTCAAAGCGGTCAAGCCCGTTTTGAAAGCCAGCTCAACGAGTTTTTTTGCCTCCAGGTAGCGAGCTATAGCAAAGAGTTGCGCGGCATAAAGTCTATTGCCGGACTGCGTTACGATATGACAAACAAGATGGAAGCTCTCCAGGTGATCCTCACAGAGCCTGAGGGCGAACATGGCGCACGAAGCGGGGTCTCGGATGGAAGCTTCGATGACCATGCCACGAACTTTGCCAAGGAGCTCACCACGCTCGTCCGCAGACAAGTTTAGACGAAACACGGCAGGCTGTGACGTAAGCATACGGGCTACGTCGCAAGAGACTTCACTGGGGAGGAACAAATCGCTCCAGTTCCTGATGAGGTATTCCATCGCACGTTTGCCTGTGTCCGCAGCGCAAGCCACTAGCCACTGAATACAGTCTTTGCGTTCGATAGGATCGCCGAGTAAACGGATGGCCTTGACGCCAAGTTCGAAGCTAACCTCCATGAGATTCCTTTGGAAAACTCCACTCTGGGAAGAAGCAAGACTCTGGCATAAACGAGCCAGTCGAAGCAAGTGAACCGGCCGACATATATGTTCCAAAACGCAGTCTAACGTAGACTTCAAAAAATTGCGGGTTACGCTACAACCCTTTAGCAAGACGGCGGCAAGTTCCGCTTGCCGCGACTCTAACTGACTCCGAGTCAAGCACTCTACACCATCTACGAAAAGTCCGTCGTCGTTGGCATTAAGCACGTCGTCAGAACTTTCGTCGGGATTCATAACCGTCGTCGAAAGATTCAAAGGCAGTGCAAATAAAGCAAATCTGAAGGCGAATTCGGGATCTTCGGCGTGCACAGTCTGAAACAAGAACCTAACAAAGCTGTGCGGAGGAAGCAAGTCATGATCACCGTTCTTTTCACAACTCCACTTCTCGTAGAACATTCTAGAATACGCAATCACGAGCCGGCCAAGGTCGACATTCGCGGAAATATCAAGGCTTTCAAACTGCGCCAGGAGTTGCTCGATGCGATGCAGCGACCTCTCCTGAGCGTACGAACCCAGAGGAAGCGAAAACGTCTCGGAGATGCCAATCAAGGCTGCCTCTAAGCCTTCAACCACGTGACCTGATTCCACCAGGGAGTTGTATATCGCGTGCACGGGCTCAGTGGCGTGCGATAATAACCCCCCGCGGGACCTGTCCGCGGAGTAGACGCAGCTTCTGTTAAGGTAGTTCGACCTGAGGTCGGAGTGCAAGCGTAGGGAGAGGTCGACTGCGTCCTGTTGGCGCCCGCACAAACGAAGCCAGTCGATCCGACCTGCTTGAATGTATAAGTTATCTGAAAGGAAAACAGGCGAAACTTAAGATCATGCCTCTTTCCTTGAACTTCACAGCACTTGAAGATGGAATTAGTCGAAGTCGTAGTAGTTGCAGCAGTATTAGTGGAAGAAGGGGTAGTCGTAGTAGTAGTATTAGTAGTATTAGTAGTAGTAGTAGTAGTAGTAGTAGTAGTAGTAGTAGTAGTAGTAGTAGTAGT
>QQSS02232158.1:0-10191 GCA_003687565.2 Craspedacusta sowerbii | reverse complement strand
TACTTAAGTCTTTCGTCACAATACTATTTTCACTTCTTGTTCAAATGGCTTCGTTCGAACTTGACGCAGTGGTACCAAGTAAAAACGGAAGTTTGCTAAAACGGTTTGCAGTACGTCAAATAGGTTGTAAATAGAATTAAAAGCAAATCTATGTATCTTTTTTGCCGCAAAATTAAGTACTGCTTCAAGTAAGCAAGTCTATAATGATAAAAATCTAGTTAAAAATATGCAAGAGATCAGATTGGGATTGTGTTTCAATGCTGACGAAGCAGAACATTTTCACGATTTAAGGAAGAACGTGCGTTGCGTGTCTTTCTGGGATATTTTTGACCTATCTCAAAGGAATGGAATAAAAGTTGATAAGAGAGTCTTGAATGAAAAATTTTAAAGGTGCTTAACTTTGAAAAACGTGTCAGGAAGGAGGGCCTAAAAAACTATTCTTAGTCCAGAAACCCAGAGCTTGTTAGACTGTTAAAAATGTACAAGGTCCTATGCCAGGAGTGGCAACTCTTTCAGCGGTAAAGACACAAAACAACTATTCCTTGGCGCCAGAACATGGGTGTCTTTGAGAAGCAAAAGAGTTTTGAAGTAACAAAATGATTGCAAGTAGGCTTATTGATTGATAGGACTACTTGATAAATAACCACGATGAAAGTTAGAGATCGAATTATCACCTCAAGAATGATTCAGTACAGTAATGTTTCATCTCCGGTTTAACTAAGTCTGACCTTCCATTTCTGGAGAAGCATTGCAGCTCGAAATGTAAATTCTTTTGAACAACGAAAAATTTGATCAGACAATGCATACGGCGAACTAGAAGAATATTAAGGAAGACAAGCTGAAGTATCACAGTGATCAGGCACAGTCCACGAACATGTCAGTACTGAAAAAGAAAAGCCTGGATAATGCGACCATAACGCCATGTACGATTACGGTCATTGGTGAAACAAGTCAAGCCTAAGTAAACATTCTCATGTGTGCAGTGATACCCTCCTGACCTAGAGAGCTGTCAATGTAAATACAAAAATAATGATTAAATCGCAGCAATAATATAAGCCTCTCTATCTTCGTTGCTCCGCGCACTGCTTTAGGCAGTTTACAACGAGTATCCTCAATTAATCCTCTTGAAGCAAAAAATACTTCTTCGAGCATGCTTCTCAGTAAAGATGGAATGGATTTCATTCGTCAACAATCGGTTAGCGGAGACTCCAAGAATGTCGAAAACAAGAGCAGGAAAACTAGCATCACGCAAACCAAATGCTGCGACGCGGGAAATGTTGGCACGTTTATGCATGCGAATGACCATCAAGAACATACAACTAAAATAAGAAGTGGCAAGGTAGAGGATGCTTCAGATAATGCAGCACCCGTATCAGCAAATGCAAAGCATGACTATGCAGCGAGCGAGCCTAAGATAATTGCTCCTGAAGTTGATTTAGCTGAGTTGGAACCGTCGCAAAAAAGTCTTTTTGAAAGCATTTTGGTCGCTGAATTGTCGGTATTTGCCAACGACGATGAAGTAGGCCAAAAAGAAGGACTGCAAATAAAGATCAACGTAGCAGACAATGGACCAGTTCAAAAAGCGTACAGCGCTTTACCAAAACCACTGTATCCTGAGCTCCGTGCTTATATACAAGATCTCCTAAATGGAACTTTTATGGTAAAATCAAAGTCGCCATATTCTTCTACAGCAGTGGCGGTGCGGAAAAGAGGGAAGAATTGCGCTTTTGTTGCGACTTCCGAGAACTTGACAAGCGAACCATACCTGATAGCAACCCCTTCCCGCAAGTGCAGGATGCAATGATGGTTTTTGTGGTAAACCTTGGCTTCCCCTCCTCGACCAACACGTGCATATCAACAAGGGTTTATCCACCCCGATATTCGCCCCTACACTGCCTTCTCACCCCTTTTGGACTGTACGAGTGGGTTCGCATACCATTCGGACTTTGCAACGCCCTTAAAAAATTTCAAAGGCTTATGGAGACGTGCATCAACGGTTAGAATTGAAACTTAGTAACGATTTTTTAGGGTGACCTGCTAGTCTTTTCTGCTACTTTTGAGGACCACATGAAGCTCGTTCAAATTGTATAACAATGCCTCCAGGCCCATGGTATTAAGCTCAAGGCTAAAAAGTGTCACTTCCTTGAAAGGCAGGTTAACTACCTAGGCAGAATCATTGCAAAAGATGGCTATCGGATGGATCCTGAGAATATAAGCGCTGTCTTGAAACTAAAGAATGAAACATCTAAGAAAGTAGGAGATCTCCGCTGAGTATTCGGTCATGTGGGACATTTTCGTCGTTTTGTTCCTAATTTCGCTCAAAAAGCCAATACGCTGTTTCAACGTTTAGAAAGGCAATCTTCTACGGCAGTTTATCCAAATTCAATACCTACACAGAGGAACCGAAATATACAGTTACCATCTTTTTACAAGCATTCGGTGGACCTCGAAACACCGACAGGCTTTAAATCTCCTTCTGGATGTGACCATACTGGCCTATCCGGACTTCTCGATTTCGTTTATTTTTCACTCCGATGCCTCGCAATATGGTCGATTCTCTATCAAAATTGAGATGGAAAAATACACGCGATCGGCAATGGAAGCCGAACGCTTTAGCACAGCCGAGAAGAACTATCGCAGCAGCAAGTTGGACTTTCTTACCTCTAGAGTGTGCTATCATGGCCAAGTTATGTCTACACTATTTCTTCTTGGACGGGTTTGATGTGTATACTGACAACAACCCCCTCACAAATGCTCTTTCTACCACCAAAGTGAATAGCCACGGCCAACACTGGGTCAAAAAATTGGCAAATTTCCAGTTCACGATAAAGTACCGTCGGAAGCTTCACATTTAAATGCAGATTGTCAGTCACTTATACCGGCAACGAGATGGTTCGCTTGTGCAGAAATGCCAACATTCAATCAGTCTTCCGGAAATGTCGGCCATTCTGGACGGATTAGTAGCCTACGAACAATATAAAGCTGTTAGATGATGCTGCAGAAAGAAAGAAATAATTTTCATTCGGGATCATCCAAACTCAGACCCCTCTATACGTCGACTGTGGGAATTATTGTCGTCTGGAAAGTGCCCGTTGTTTGAGGAAAGGAAACGGGAGGCACTGATTACGCAAATGTAGTTGAGAGAATGGCCAAAGCTCTTTGCAGGCCAAGATGACATCTTGTATCGAAAAATCAGCCCAACGAAGCAAGCCTGTCTAAATCTTTGAACGTGTGCAGCAGTACCCTGCTGACCTAAAATGCAGTCAATATCCAAATATAAATATTAACCCAATTGCCGAAGTAAGAGTTATCATAGAAGGGTAAATGTTTGAATAGACAATTAGAAATCCGTTTTAAAATGTTTTAAAACGAGTTATATATGTCAGCTTGTCGTAAGCTAAGAGCTCTTGGGTAATCTGCTACACGATAGATGTAGGTTACAGATTTTTCATAAGCCCTTCATCTTAGGATTTAGCAGTTACAAATCACGGTATCACCTTCAGAATGATCTATTACGGATATTTCTCAGATCCGATTTAGCTAAGTCTGACTCTCCAGTTTGGGAAAAGCATTAAAGCTCGAAATAAAAATTCTTTTGACCAATTTAGAATTTGATCTGACAAAGCATACAGCAAAACCAAAAGCATATTATAGAAGACAAGCTGAAGTAGCAGGGAGAGCTAGCACGTTTCACGAACTTGTCATTACTAACAAAGAAAAAACAACGATCAGGAGCCCTTTCCTCAATGGCATCCAAAAGTTTCGAAACTCGCGTTAAAATTGAGCTTGATGCGTTTAGATTATAAGCCCGACGTCCAAGTTTCTAAAGAAGAGAGGCGACATAATAAGAGGATATTTTATTGGATAATTTACTCCTTGATTACATTTTGGCCATGTCATTGTCACGAATATAATAGAAGCTTCTAAAATTTTAAATTTTTACCAAATATTCTTCACCAATCGAAAAAATTGAAGCGTTCCTTATGTATTATATATTTTTTAACAGGCGTTCGCAATAGATTCTGCGAAAAGGTCTCACATGTTGATGGGTCTGGCACGATAGCGATTTGAAACAATCCTGAAAAGTGATAACTTCCTTACTCCTACAGTGTACTGCTCCTGCAGTGTTATTGTGGCCACGGCGCAATGTACTAACCGATATACGATCTCGTCTATTATCCAATGAAAGTCACACCTGAGAAAATAGTCTGATGTGTGCAGTGATACCCTTGTGACCTACGGAGCAGTCAACCAACTTATTAAAAATATGGACTAATATGCAGCAATAAGTGTTATCATAAAATTGAAAATGTTTTTATGGCCTATTACAAATCGATGAATTACAGTCACTTGGAGTGTGCATAAATGAGTTTATTAAGTCTGATTGTGAGTTGCTAAGAGCCCTGGCCTTGAATGCAGAAAAAAATCATGACGCTTACGTTAAGATCGAACTCGATGCATTCAGATTATTAGCCGAAAGACCAATCTACTGCGGGAGAGAGGCGACATAATGTGACCATGTTTCAATACATGATTCGCGCCTTGATCTCTTTTTTTGGCGTAAGATTTGACTCGGATCTACGTAGATGCTTCTAAACCTTTTACTTAAGAATATCTATTATTTGCTGATTGAAAAAGTCAAAAAATTCCGTGTGTAATGTATTCTTTGAGTGACTTCCCCACAGGATTCTTTTTCCTCCAACTAGAACGGCCTCGTATTTAATTCGTTCTGAAACAATCACACTGTGCAGTAACCCTGGAAAGCTATTCATTTGATGCTGCAATAGCTTACGATTCCTTCCGTGCTCAAGATCAGCTGGCAAAACCTATATGCAAAGCTTGATTAATGTGGTCAAAATGCAATGAAATAACCACTGCACTAACACGGCATTTATTCAACAGAAGCCTTGCCTAATGATGGTTCTCTTGTGGCGCATTGATACCTTATTGTCCTGCAGATCAGTTCATGTAAGAATCAAATATTAATGAACTCAAGTTAATTTGTGTTATTATGATAAGAAAAGTCCGTTAATGGAGAATCACAGAACGACACTTAATAGTCCATTAGGATGTACGTAAATAACTTATTAGAGTCTTCATTTGGAACGCTAGGAACTCCCGCATACATTTTAAAGAAATAAGTGCATCAACTTCCAACTCACAGAGTCACCAAAGAGGAAACAAGTTAAATGCTGTGGTTAGCAATGGGTTTATCGCTACCTTAATGATTTTTTTGCCGTTATGATAAACTTTTCCGGTTAAAGCACCTTGCCGCTCAGTCACTTTTACTGTCATTATTTTGATTTCTTATGTAGTAAATTACAATGTGGTAAGTTACACATTTAGATAACCATGAATCCTTCTTTCACATCACTAAACTCATAGGTTAGTGGGTAATCACCATGTGCGAACAAATCACCAATTAAAAAACTCTACCAATAAACAACATCGGCAAATTATCCACCGCCTGAAACTCGGACCAAGGAAAATAGCAAAATTGAAAGTAAATAACAACTGAAACTAGAAGTTATGATTAAATGATGTAAAAATATTGACAATGCACTGATAACTTAAATGACGCAAATATACTGACTTCAATAAAAATTGTGATTACTCAGCTGTCCTAAATCCTTTCCTAATTTTAGTTTATCAACAAGACATAACCACACCGTCTTTCTTTAACTTCTTTTTTAGACACGATCTGATCCAACTGTAGTAGAATGGGCGATTGCTTTAGTTTCTGAGTGGCATACAGTGTTGTTCCACGCAATGTCTGGTTTTTGACTTGGTTGTGGATACAGAGGCAAAGCCTGATTTACAAAGAATTTAAGTAGTTTTGCATCGACGTTCGAGGGCTTAAGAGATGAAGAGTCAGCTGATCGTTAAAATTAATGCCACATTTAAAAAGTTGCTATAAACAGAGAACCGTGTGCGTTAATAAGAGGTCGCACCTTTGACGAACGAGTCAAAGTTAAAGCAAAAGCACGACATTGTCAGTTAAAGAATTTGATTGGGATGCGCTGCATTGTCGAAGTTTCATAGAAATCTTTGATCGCCTGTCAATAGTAATCGAAGCCTTAGCCCAATTGACAAGTTTCGTTATATCTAAGAAGCCTTTTGCGAGGAGCAGTAGCTGCAGAGTGATCCCTAACAGAACAAAAAGAATGATGACGCCTTGGAGTTACTGAAAGCCATTTTGGAAAAAGAAGATGTTAATGAGTTAATTTGTTGATGTAATGTTGCAACTCGAGCTAGCGCGTAGTGTAAAGCATGCTGGTCATCTTAGGGAGATCTATGTTGAGCTTCTATCTGCGAAAATTCAAGGCTTTGGGAATCGATTCCACTCAGCTTGGGCCAGTTATGACTCCTATTATTTTACATAAAACACCCACCAAAACTGGTTGCAAGTTACAGGAAAAAATATCCGAGATTAGATATGCAATTTTTGATAGAAATATCGGCGTGGGAGTAATGTTTTAATGCAATTAGTTCGAAAAGCATACCCCACGGGTTTTTTTTTCAAGCGCGAAAGGGTTTCAGGCCCTTCACTCTCTACCGTCAGATTGCAAGCTCGTCTGGAATCAGTGGGGAAATCAGTTAAAGATGTGGTTACCTTAAATCCTGAGTTACGCCTTTTTTGTGGGCGGCGTCACCAAATTTTGCGATGTAGAATTCTAACAGGCGCAAAAACTTGCAAGGATACTATCATGAAGTTGAAAAATATTTTGTCTGTATCGAGGTTCCTTTTATCGGTACTATGTCGAAGACGCTACAAAGGATCTCAGAACTGATAGAGAGATTATTCTTACTGCTACATACTTCAATTACTACAAAATATATATTTGTATTTGCTGTTTGTGACGCTCTCGTAGTAACTATAGGTAGTCGTCTCGCCAAAGTCACCAGAAGTGTGAAAGTACTTTCTGAAGGTTACGTAGCCGTGTCCGAGCTTCTTGTGGTGATGGACGGGTCGTTAATCTCGTTCAGATCCAGAACTTGTGTAGGTAGAGGCATTGAGGCTCTGCCGTAGAGAAGATATGACGGTGTTAGCGGCAGTGGTTCTTCGGAACCATCGGTAGGCGCTGTTAGAGGACGATCATTGATGATGGATTCTGCTTCTACGACGAATGTGTGCAGTTCGTCCAACGTCACGGTAGACTTTCCCAGAACCTTACTCAAGGCGTTATTCGAAATACCGATTAGACGTTCATAGAAGCCGCCAAACCAAGGTGCAGCCTTTCGAATGAACGACAACTTGATCTTGTGAGTCGCCAGAAACTGAGCGAAAGGCTCGGCTTGCAGGATTCTCTAAACATGTTGGTTAGCAGAG
The DNA here is from genome assembly GCA_003687565.2 of Craspedacusta sowerbii. Taxonomy (NCBI): domain Eukaryota; kingdom Metazoa; phylum Cnidaria; class Hydrozoa; order Limnomedusae; family Olindiidae; genus Craspedacusta; species Craspedacusta sowerbii. The sequence goes on along the minus strand of QQSS02232158.1, from coordinate 2,861 downwards.
ACAAATGTCGAAGAATTTGCGTTGGCAGCGATCATCGGCAGGCGAATCATTTAAAGGCACGGGGGAAACCGTCCGTAGCCATATCTGAAACGATCTCTAAATGAACATTGTGAGTTACCGCGCAAATAAAGAGGCAAATGTAACACTTGTTATTTCTTGACTGACCATTCGAGAAGTAGAGTGCGCCAGTGAAGTCTACGTCCGAAATTGTAAACGCGGGCGCTTCTAGCAGTCTGCAAGCAGGCAGGGGTGGTTGCACGGGAGCGGCATAGGGCCTGCCATTTATCTTTAGACAGTTTGCACACTTGCGTAAAACTGAATCGGCGCGTTGTCGAAATATTAGGATCCAGTGGGTCTGGAGAAAGATGTATGACTGTTGCTGCGATGCCAGAAAGCATCATCTTTGAGTACGCATTTCTAATAAGTAGCGTTGAGAAGGAGTCTTGTGGATGAAGAAGAATAGGAAATTTTGTGAGGTAAGGCAATGATGCATTGTCCATTGTTGAGTTATTGTAATTAACCCACTGGAAGTGTTGGAGCTCATCAAGGTTGAGTTTTCTAATAAACTTAAAAGGAGAGGCTTGGGTCCGCTAAAAAGTCGGGAATCAATGTCCTGCATAACAAAGATCGTGTTGGCTAAGATCACATAAATCCAATTATTTGTCAAAGTCCGGTCACAAGCCTGAGTAACAATAACTGCTTGGAAGCTTATTGCATGCAGGTCAAGGCAAAAAACCTAATATACAGTTTGCTGTTTCAATTATTTCTCGATATTGCTCTAGTCAAGATCAATCTAATTTGACTGCTGCTATACTTTGCGCTATTTGAAACAAGCAACAGCTTCAACCTTATGCTGATACCGTTATTGTGAGCAACTGGTTGGTTACTCGGATTCCGGATATGCTCGTGACGTTGATGATCGGTATTCGACATCTGGCTAAGTCGTTCTCTTTGCAAATGGTGATTTTAGTCGGTGCGGTGGGAAGCAAAAGTTGTTGTTTTTTTGACTGCTGAAGTTGATTATGTTGCTTTGAGTTAAGGTGTCAATTTGACTATCCACCTGGGACGTCTCGTTATTGGACAAATGACGGAAGAAAGTTTTAGACCAAAAGAGTCCCAGCCAAGCATTGTGAGTCAACACAACGTTGTTTACAAATTTCATCGTGGTCAGTGCGAAGCTAGCAATATCGGGATGATAGCCCACTACCTGCACCAACGCATCGTGGAACACAAGCAACAGTCAAGCTCAATCAGTCAAGACTTGGCTACGCATAAATTTCCGATCAATTTCGATCTAACGGCTGCTTCACAACCATGCTCAGGTGATAGTGCCTGCTAATGCATAGCTTGATAATTGTGTACCAGAAATTCGCTGACTCATTCATCGTACAGAATTGATTAAGTTGAGGCTGTTTTAGCTCGGCTTCGAACATTTGATCTTGGGAATGCCTACTTGGCTTGATTTTGCTAATTTTTTTCTCATCTTGTTCATTTGCTCTGAAGATAGTCCAAGAAAAGACCGAACGTTAAATAAAATTATTAGCTTTATTCTTTGTCTTGCAGATGTTTGAATCTAGAATATTTTCTGCAGGGTCATCCATAGTCTGTATTAACAAGAAGCAATTTGTGGAAGGTTCCAAAACGACTTTTTCCTTTGTTTATATAATCTACTTTCCGCAGAAATTCTGTTGTAAATTAGCAGAGGTAGCATTTATCATTTGCATTCGTCATGCAGTATGTGCACTATAAAAAGGTGCAATGCAAGAAATTTTAGATTAAGCCAATGTGATATCGCAATTTTCTGGCTAGTAAGAAAGAGGCTGTAGCGCAGAGATTTTTTTTTGCGAAGAAACGATTTTCGACAAAGATTTACCCATTGAGGGTTCTTATCTTTTCAAAAATCGTTACATACATAAAAATTGAGCAAAGTGGTAGAAACCAGCCATAATGAAAAAAAAAGCAACAACAAAGCAAGAAGGCATGAGTACCAAAAACGAAGTGCTCCCTCTGATTAACATGGGTAATTTTTCCCCTCAATTTAGTCGTAACAACTCCATATTTAATAAAGTCCGGGATGCATTTGCCAAAAATTTTTTACCAATGCCGGGGTTTGCGAACAGAGTTGTCGTCTTCGCTGTTTGATAACGTTCGTAAATAATATATCATTTCTTCGTGTTTCAGAGAAAAGGCAAAAAGAATGCATGTGATCTCGAGTAAATTCTTGTTGTATTAAACTGTTTAGGCCGATATTTGCACTAGGACTCACAAAGTTAATTACAAAATAGAAACAATTTATCATCAACTTCTTTACTTAAGGGAATGACTTAATTAGATAGCCAAATCTGCCCATGGGGAGGAACCTGCATGAAGCGCATGTTGGTTCAAGCACCGAATATCACGGATACAAACGAGAAAAAATGATTACAGGCTCTAACAAAACTATGTCAGAGTACAAGATTACTGAAACCCTTCCGCATACATTGATTAATCACATACAACATCATGGACTATTGGATTATTCGCACCTCGCCTATATTTTGGCAGAAGGTTTGTCTGAGATCTAAGTAGAAGATTCTATAAATTTACATTCAGGCCCTATTATTCTAGTGGTTTGCAAAACATACCTAAAAATGCCTCACGTTTTGGTGGGTCTGCGCTGATGACGGTGTCAGACAACCCTGTGAAGCTAAGTTCCTTTTCTGCTATACCGTGCGGTTCTTCAGCTCAAATATGTACTGCCGATCAGGATTTTGAAGCTGGTTAATGCAGCCACTAGGCAATGCACTTAACCTATAGTGACTATAGGATTGTTACGTAGCTCTTTCCTGAATTATGCTTCTTATGTGACCAGTGAAGGAGAC
>QQSS02232157.1:0-21706 GCA_003687565.2 Craspedacusta sowerbii | reverse complement strand
ACATACATACATGCATACATACATACATACATACATACATACATACATACATACATACATACATACATACATACATGCGTTTGCGTAGGTGTGAATGCCTCACGGATTCAGTTTAAGGGTTCATTGTGCATTCTGTCATCGTCGATATGCTTTGTGAGTATGAAAAGGGCTTAAACCTAGATTGATGTTCTTCCGTTATCCAGTTCAGTGTTGCGTTCATTTTTGTTGTTAATCGTTCATTAAATCGTTAATTTAATTGTTCATTGTGTGTAAACGTCGCAATAGCTATAACTTCAAATCGGGCCGAGAAAAGCCAGGTACGCTCGCTCTTACGTGCCCCTTGTCTCGTTTGACCACTGTTGCAATCCGTTTGAGGGGGGTCGTCTTGCAAGGTTTTAGGTCTAAGATTGGGTTTGTAACGGTCGCTGAAAAGCTGTGACCTTGGGTTGCCTTCACGTTGGAAGCGTCAATCTTGCAGTACGAGCAGCAAATCCTGGAACCGTGTTTTCCGCTTTCGATCGTCTTCGGTCTTTACCCAGCCGTCTCGAGCTCAAAATCTTTCCTAGTAAATTTAGACGGTGCAAGTTTTGTGGGGAAACCGGGTTGCCCTTGCTTGCAATTTTAAAAGTCGTAAGTGTAAGGGTACTTACGTACGTGGCATACACGAAGAGAATACCATCGCATGCTCAGTTGTTGCATAATTTAAGGGACGACCTAGCCATTCGTGCCTGCGCGTGTGTGTGTTTGTGTCCAATGCATGTATACGTGGAATCCCATGGGTAGAGCTTTTTGCTAGTTCGCTGTTATTTTGTTGCGTGTGCCGCAACCGACTGGAAATGCCGTCCATATTCTCTGAGTTCCGTCCACTAAAGTTATGTGCATCAACATCCCAACGTTATCGTCCGTACGAGCGACGTCAACTGCTCCTGGGAATTATCAAACCCAAGGCAATTAAACTCGTCATGTCTCGCTTCATCTGTTCTAGTTCCTTCTTAGGGAAGGGCTATTAAGGGATATTGGATGTAATTTCTGCTTATAATGTGGTCCTTTGTTTGTGCGCAAGGGCATGCAGTTGTTCGATTGGTGAACCCAGAAGAACTGCCGCTTAATGGTGATTGATTGCGGCGGTTATGCCTCATCGCATATAATCGTTGATGGTGGCAAGAAGAGGCCGTGACGAGTCAGACAATCTCGGTCGAATATGTTGGACCGTTTTTGACAGCCAAGTGCAGCGTTGCCTGCTAACGTAAAGTAGCGCATTAAAGGGAAAGAAATGGCTCTCCTTGGAGTGAGGGGTTTATTTTTGCTATGTGTAGCTTTGGTGATGCTGACCGAACTGTCAATGGCAAGTAAGTACTTCGTGGTAACGTTTTGTTTATGTAGAGTGCGCCTGATTCCGGTGTAGTTGTTTCCGAAATCTTCTTTTGTTCGAGGCCTAGGCGGAAAGCGATGTTGCGGAATGCCACAAGCTATGAGTGCCTTTATTTCTTTATGATTAAGAAATGTTCCTCCAAAAGCATCGGCCTATGCAGCTTGTGTAAACCAAGCCTTATCGCCTTAGCAATCCAGCTCGACATATATTTTTTACTTTGCTGAACCGCCACCAATTTTCGTTCTAGTGGGCTGTTTGTATGATATTTTGCACCGTGCGCAATTACTTTTGGATTGCGTTTAACATTTATGCTTATCCAAATTGGGAGAGTGATATCGGTTCCAGTTGCTGTTATATATATGTATATATATGCCAAGGAAACCGCAAGATGCACTCTTCTTCTTTTAGACGAGATGCAAGTTGACGAGGTTTCCTTCAAAGTGTGGCGGCAGTTGCAGCGGACGACGCAGAAGAACCACATCAAGATTCGCCTGAAGACGATCGACGCGACTGGCATGATCTTGTTTGCGCAAGGTGCCAACAAGAAGGACTTTCTGTCCTTGGAGTTGATTAGGGGAAAAGTTAGGTAAGGCTGCACGAGGTCTTTTCGTTTGGCTGGCCGTTGATCTTTGCTCGCGTCCAGTCGTTGAAGATCGACTTCGTGGATGATTCACTTGCACGCTGCGTAGTCCTTGTGAGCTTCGCTTTTTTTTTTTAAAGTTGCTGTTAAGTTACGAGTTGTTTAAACGATTTAGAACCGAGATTTGGGATTCCATTACATGATTCAATATGCTGACCCGTGCTACATATGCAATTGAACAATTAATACTTAATACTAAGCTACAATATATATATATATATATATATATATGTATATATATATGATGTTCATTAGGTCTTGAGACGCAGACCCTTAAGATAGGCTTCAAGGTGACATCCTCAAACTGATTAGCCATAGGTACTTAGGATGTTTCTTTCTCCACCAAATGCGTATTACATATACTGTAATATCGTAATGAAAATGATCATTAGCCAGATCCTTTGTCTGCTAATTAGACACAAAACAATTGTGAACTATTAAAACTACTAAGCAATTAACTAACAAACAAGAAAAATTTTTAAAAAAATTTGCAGTTTTTAATCTATTTTATGTCTGGTGATTTTGTAGAACACGTTTAATTTGCATTTATGGAGAAAAGAGGTTTATGTTGTTGTTGCTGTCGTTGTTGTTGCTGTTGTTGTTATGAAGTTGTAGCTAAAATAATACAATGGGCTTCGACGTCTGTTGCCGTAGCGTTAGCAATGTTTTCGTTAGTTATGATGCCAGGATGGTAATGTAATTGTCTTCATAGAAAACTTCATCTGTTCTTCTCTAGGTTTGCTGCAAACTATGGCAGCAGTCCGAATAATTTTCTAAGAACCATCGATGGATACTACGAAATGTTTGCGGGAAAAGACCTCGCCGACAACCATTGGCACACGATTGAGATCATTCGAAACATTAGGGAGACAATCATCATCGTCGACAAAGGAATGGGTCCAAAGGTTCAGAAGGAAGCTTTCCGAATGTCGCCGCCGACTTACATGGAGCTGTCCGTATCCATGGTCACATTTGCTGGATATTATTCGTTTTCAGACACTGAGCTGAGTGAGCAAATGAGTTTGGCCAGGAAGGGTCTCAAAGCCTGCTTTACGGAGGCTCTCTTTAGCCAAGACTGGTCCGGCTCGGTTCTTAAAGATCTGCCACTTGATCAGTATGTAAACTTCTTGGGAACTGGGCCGAGCGTTGTGGGTAACCCGCCGACGATTGGTTGCGAAGTGATGCAACCTCCATATGCGCCGCTCTTTTTTCCCTCCAGTGCCGTGCATATAGCCTTCCTGCAGCGGTACACTTTGCCTAGCATGAAGATCGACCTGATGTTCAGAACTGTTGTCAACGAGCAAACGTTGGCCAACTACACAACTGTGGTGACGGGTGAAAAAGTCCAGGTTCTCCTCGATCGCAAAGGGAAGCTGGTTCTCGCTGTTGATATCGGTAAGGTGACCCAGATTATCGAGACGTCGCGGGAGAACTACCACGACGGCCTGTGGCACAACGTGTCGTTCGACATTGACAACAAGCCGACGTCCGACAATCAATTTCTTGCCAAATTCACGGTTGACGGGAAGACAAGACTGGCTGGTTTGGCGAGTACGTTTTTCTTTAACGGCTTTGTTAACATCGGCTTCGCTTTCACGGGATGCATGCGAGAGATCAAGGTTAATGGTGACGACGTGTATCAGGTGCGAACGGACCCGAAGAAGATTCCCCCGGAGTATTTCAACGTTTCTGATGTCGGTGTTGTTAAAGGTGTTTGCAGTTTGAAAGACTATTGCACTCCGAACCCGTGCAACCACGGAGGAAAGTGTAACCAGACGGAAGATAATATCGTTTGCGATTGCTCAAACACTCTTTATGAAGGCTCCACTTGTAATCGAGGTACGCGTTCTCAGACTATATACGCTCACTAACCTTGGATATATATGTATTTATCTGTCTATCTATCTATTTATGTATCTATCTATCTATCTATCTATCTATCTATATATATATATATATATATATATATATATATATTAGATACATAGATAGATAAATAGATAGATAAATAAATACATAGATACATACATAGATAGATGCCTTTATATCGCTGAGGGCGTGCGCTTGGTCTTCCTTGTCTTATTTGGGGTGTTTTGTTGTTTTTGTTGTCACTTGTACCATGGATTCGCACTTGACGTCTGTTAAGGTCTTGGCATATTTGTTTAAACGCAACGTGTTTGTTTTACTTTTAAGCTCGGTTCAATTACACTTGCTCTGGCGTGCGAAAAGCTGGCGAGAGACGCAGTGACGTGTACTACATAGATTTCGATGGTGCGGGACCGATGGAGCCGGTTCAAGCCTTGTGTGACTTGGGTAGGACCGTGGAAACCACGACAACGCAAATCAACAACACCTATTACGTCGATCTGGACGTGACAACCAAGTCCGGTTATAACGCCATCAATGTCAGCTATGCTGCGAGTATAATTCAAGCTCGTGAACTGATCAAGAACTCCGCGTTTTGCGAACAGTTCATCAAATACGAATGTAAGGGGACGCCAATATTCCGTTCGCCATCTGGACCTCCGCAGGTATGAAACTGTTGTTATGCAACGGTGTGTAGGAGTTATGTAAGCAAGGTAGGAACTGGACGATGCAGGCTGTGAAAGATTTAGCTCTGATTATATCCGCTTGTAGCTGTGTAAGCTCGGCTTCTTCGAAAACAATGTTGTAGAGCCGAGAGAGAGAGAGAGAGAGAGAGAGAGAGAGAGAGAGAAGGGGGAGAGGGCGCGTTGTAGCGGAAGTTGTATTGATCAAAAGAATGAACTCGAAGATAGATATATTGGCTATGAATTAGAGTTCCTAATGAAAATTTGACCGTTATTGAGCGTGCGCCTTCTAATATTCTAATACCTTCTAATATTTTTTATTTATCTGTCAAGTTGTTTGAGAATGGGATGAGAACTCAGAAGGTTCTGGTGAAAGGGTTATGTCTATAGAAAAGGGACACGAGTCACTTCCGACGATGTGACGTCGACGTCGTGACGAAAATATTCTCTACGACTAGACGACTATCGGAGAAAAACGCCCTCAGCCGTCGGAGGATTAGATAGACTTACGAGAAATTGCTATCTGATATTTTCCTTAGTTGTAAATTATTTGTTATAGGTTAATATTTTTTTTTTGGAGAGCATATAGAAAATATATTTTTTTCCGTTTTTCTTTCATGATTCACGATTAGCGCATGGTTTTGATTGCTTGTTTAAGGTCGTCTGGATGGGAGGGGACGATATTCTGCACTACTACTGGGGTGGAGCGAACAACAAGCGAGGCTACTGTCAGTGCGGTATCGAGGGCAAGTGCACGAACAAGGACATGTACTGCAACTGCGACAACCTGGATCCGTTCAACAACATCATCGACGAGGGCAACTTCACTATAAAGGAACATCTGCCCGTGCGACAAGTGCAGTTCTTCTCTGTTCTTCAAGGTTCCGTGACTGGAATTCTTCGAGTCGGACATCTCCGATGCACCGGGTTCGGTTCTCACGGTCTAGCTGCGACTTTCAGAATGCCGCACTCGTATTTGTCAGTGATTCATCCCGACCAACCCTTCGATAACCTCCTGTCCGGGCAGTTGTCATTCGATTTCAAGACCTCCGCTGCCTTCACGTACATGATTTTGGCAAACGCCCGGGGGCCATTTTCCGGCGATTACCTCAAAGTAGTGATTTGGTCGCGAACGTTGCTCCGGGTTTATATGGACTTCGGATTTGGGGAAATTAACCAGGATCTCGATATCACCGTTACCGGACGCACGCTGGATGACAACCAGTGGCACGAGTTCTTCATGGAGTTTAACATGAAGGAACTGAACGTCACCCTCGACGGAGTCCGGGCCATACAAGGCTTGCCTCTTCAGGACGACCCGGTCGTGTTCAACACGGACTACAAGCCGATGTACATTGGTGGTAGCCTCCACGATCCATATGGTTTTATAGGTTGCATGCGCAGTGTGGTAAGTATACTTAATATTGTAAGTTTTTTTCAAGCTAGCCATACAAAAGGTCTTGAATTCGCAAAAATTATTGCTGCATGTCGTAGAGCCTTTACGTAGTCTAGAAGATGGTCGTTATGGCTTCACTCAAAGTTATCGTGGTTCTTCGCTTTGTCGATTATCAAATGCAGAAAACCTTCAGATTCACATTTTCTAGTAGATTTGAGGTTTCTAATTGCTCTGTGTTTTCGTTTGATAACCTAGTTGATTTTGTAACCATGGCTGAGTTTTAGTATGTTGGTGGTCGCATCAGTGACCTGGCAACGATAGCCGAAGGTATGCAGAGCGAGGGAGTCTATCCTGGCTGCGGGTCGGCTTGTCCTCTGCTGAATCGTCCTTGCAACTACGGTGACTGCATCGACGAGTATGACAGCTTCAAATGTAACTGCTCCACTTCGCCCAACGACGGCCAATTCTGTAACAACGGTAGGTTCTGCTTTCATTTGTTATGTAGTGGCGCCTTCTTATGTTACGGTCATGTAATGGCTACCATCAACGCAAAATAAAAACTAAGGGAATCTGGACTAAAATTAGTCTGGGAAAATACTTGCGTAAAGGCATAATAGTTATGGTTAGTTAATGCTCTTCTGGTTTATTTTATTAGCCTAATTCATCTTATGTAATAATTCTTGTATGTTGCTTAAACATTGCTTGACAAAATTTGCTTTCAGAAACCTACAGTATGAGGTTTGGCGGTGGCCAGTTCTTGGTCTACGACTTAGAGCTAGCAAACGCAAGCGAGCCCGTCGCCACGGCTTTGTTCGTTGTCGGCTTCACGACGTCGACTCCCGACGTCGCCTTAGCGCAACTTGAAGGCCAAGATGGCCGTCACTTGACTCTGGCGCTCGTCGGTGGCTTCGCGACGTTGTGGTACTCGTACAAGAAGAAGGTGATCGAGGAAGGCGTTGGCATCGTTCGCGACACAGAGACGCAGTTCTTGCAGATTGTGACTCGTCGGTTGAATAACAACGAGCATAACGTCATCAAGGTCCGCATGTCAACCGAAGAAATATTCTTGGAAGTGTCCAATTATAATCTAGTGGTGGGCGCTAATGTCACAGAGAGACCTATAGATAAAAATGATTTGAAACTGGGCATGAGAATGGACGTATTTGGCAACGAAACGAAGTTTACTGTAGGGCGAATTACGGACTTGAATATTTTTACTGGTGGGCCGACTCTGCCAACAGGTTTTACCGGTTGTATGAGTGGCGCTAAGCTGGTAATACAGGGATTTCCGAACGCAGAACATAAAGTTCGGCAGTCGCTGGAATTTGATGTGTTCCGAGATTTCACGGATCCGGATAAGGCCAGGTATAAAAACCCGTCCGGCACCCCTCCCACACGTATTAATGGCTACTGTGGACAGCCACTGCCTACGCCGGGAGTCCTACCTACTGTTGGTCCGCCGAAGCAGTACTTCACCGACTCGCCAGGCTTGGATCGGTCGGCGCATGTTCCAAACGTTGACGGTTTGAATCAAGCCATGATCCTGTTGGTGGTCTGCATCGTTGCTATTGTTCTGCTCGGCTTCATGTTCTTGATCTACAGGTACGTTAATCGCACGCATCTTCGTTATCGCGAGCTTAAACCCAAGCGTGGTGCTGGCAAGGAAGGAGCCTTTGCATACGCAACAGCGCAGTCAACAAGAGACGACGACTCCCTGCCAAGGCAGCAACCGCGAAGCCAACCAGCAGGTGCCTCATCCAAGGAGGCGAGCAGTGGTGGTGGTGGTTTCTATCTGTAGCCTTCACAGAGCTTCAGTTGTGTATCGTTATCACGATGTAGCGTCGTGGTCGCTATACGAACGTTTGTCGATCGACCAACGTCAACGAAGATTGTGTTGGTTGGTGGGTGTGATGAACTGTCGCCACGCAAGCGTGTGCCTGGTTGGTACTTGCGGCATAGTTTGGACCAGGCACGGTGCCGTTCTGAGCTCGCAATCTCTTTGATTGATTTTGTATGTGTGCGCTTGATATTTACGATTGCAGCTTTTGGGCCTGGTTTAGCGTCGTCTGATTTTTTCTTCATGACGTGACACTGCGAACCGCGCCTGTCTTGCCGTTCACAGTAGGTTTTACAAACGTTTCCCATATCTGTTTTATATACGTATGCTTGAGGCAATTTTTTTTCTTCGTTTTTTCTGTTTTTTTTTTTTTTTGGTGGCGGTGATGGAGATATTTTTCGTGCTAAAATAGCAGACGTGTTTATTTTCAGCGGTTTGCCTGCAGCCAAGCAAGTGCTTTTGTTAACTTCTGCTTTTTTGCTTGGCTCTTTGCTAGGTAGGAAAAGCAGGAAACGGAAAAACATAAAGAGCACTGGGGACATCAGAATGCTTGTTAAGCTCCTAGCCATTTGTCGGCAAAGTTATTTGTCCTCCTCGGCTATCTTTTTACTTCCAGCAAGCTGTTTTAAAGTCATATGAGGCTTGAACGCTTCTCTAATCAAGCGTTTGTGACGCAGTGAAGGCTTGTTGTATGTTAGCAAATAATAGTTTCGTCACTTAACAATGGAAGCGTGGACGGGTGGGCGGCGAGAGTCTTGAAATACGCGAGATGAAGCCACTGCATAATACATCGTTTCCGTGAGTTTTCTTGTAAGTCCAAGGCAGTGCAACGTACTTCACTAACTCTCACTAGAACATGACTTTTTACAAATCTTACCCATAGGCTGCCTCCAAACATATGATGCCTTGTTCGTGTCCAAATCCCGGGGTTCTTCTTCGATGCAGTTAGCATTGCGCAGTCTAAACTGCAAACACTTCCGAGTAGGCAGTATCCACCGCAACCGTGCACCGTGAAAAAGTTGGGGTGAAAAAAGCTCCTCGTGATGACCGTACCGCACGTAACAAAGCAGCACTTCTGGCATTAGCGATGAGGGGATCCTTTCGTAATCGCTAAGTTTAATAATCGTTCGCCTTTTGAGACAACTTGTTTCCGTATCTATGAAACGTTTCGCATTTATACACAAGCCATTTTTATGGTTCAAATGCTCATTCCTCGTGATGCGAGCCTTGCTGTGCAGCATGCGGTGCTCTTACTCACTATTTCTGCCCACTACCGTGAACACGATGCTGAAAGCATCTCTCAGTTCTTACCAGTTGACTCAACTCTTGGTTTAGATGAAAAACCGACGAGTTTCACGCTAAGCAAAACCGGTGCTCTTGGCCTCACCCACGTCGCCGTATCCAGCAATTTGCAAGTACAGCATGTGTAAGAGATTAAGCGGAAAAGGTTTACCCCCCACTGGGTTGCGTGCGAATTTTGCAAGCACCTGCTCGAGACCGCTTATCAAGGTATGAGTTGAGATCGATACCGACTGTTTTACGTCAGAACACAAAGTTATAGTTACGCTAAATTTCTTTTCTTTACATACTGAGGAAAAGTTTACAATAAATAAACAAATTTCATGCCTCTTCATTCATATTTTAAGCAATTGCTCTGCTAGAAAAGCACACTGCATTACATTACACAAAGAGCTCCGTATTTTCATCTGCATAGAGAATTTAACGACGTTATGATGACCGTATGGCGTTGTCGAAAGTGAAATTCAAGGGTACATTTCAAATCAGTTACTACAGTTCGTAAAACTCTTAATGTGTCTGCGCATGACTGAAGAGCGACCTCAAACCATGCCCGATGACGTAGGGTAGGAATCATAAGTAACAATGCCAAAACTTATCCGCACCTAAAATTCAACCTTCCAAAAATGCGTACATTTGGCTGCCACAAACTGCCGAATACGAAAAAGAAGCGTCGATATAAAATTTTTAAGTGCGATATACTCCAACGCCATAGACGCATCTTTGAGCGCATCTTCACGGCCATGGTCTGAGCTAACAGGCAACGCTCAAACCTGCGGAGGCATGACTTCCCACAGACTCTGCAAAGTCATGCCATCTTTCAATTTCTCCACAGCCAGTCCGATTTCCTCGCAAAACACGGGCTCTCGGTCGTCCTGCTAACGAATAGTACCTGCGATACTTGATAACGTAAAGACTTGATAACGTAAAGCGACAAACAATAATGTTAGCATTATTATAAGGCATGGTCTGTAACGTCTGTAAAACTTGCGTCACACGATGGCACAGGCCGAGCATGAACAAGCCACTACAAGCATAAAAGCCAGCAAATCTTAAAATATTTTGAAAGAAGCAAACCTTGCCACTGTCAGCAAAATACGCCTAAGATGAAAGAAAGAAAAAAAAAAGAATTAAACAAACTGAATTTTGGCCGAGAAGACTACATGTTTTTCCCGATCACAGCCGAACGGAGCGCTGTCTATTATAGCAAAGATGTTCACTATTCACGAAAGACCCATACAGCAACCAAGACGACCAGACGAATCAAATTATTTGAGGTATTGCTTGGGTATGCAAATAACCCATCGAGTCTTCCGAAGAAAAGTTCTACAGCAGATTCTGTTTCGTTTCAAGATTTTAAAGACTAAAAGATTCTAAAAGATTTTGAGATATCAACGACTAACATAAGTGAATTTCGTTTAATCATTTATCCTCACTTTTTCATTACTGCTAGCACAATACCAGACACTCCTATAAACAAGGAAGAACCAACCTAACGCTCACATGACAAACACGAACAAAAGATAAGCAGGCACCAACCGCAAACGCGTCTGAAGATCCGCTTTCGTTGGTGATCTCTATATCATCTTCCACAGGGTCGATTGTCAATTCGTTCAAGGTCTCCGGCTACAATCAAGCAACAGTTCACCAGACGTAACAAAGCGTGGGTCCAAAATCGACAAACCACTAAGCAGCAAATCTTACCCGACATTACCTTTCTTCCTAGCTCAAAGCGGAATAGTGACTTACTTCACAACGTCAAGGCTAAGAACATATGCTAAACATCCTAGTAACGCTTATCTTGTCTCACAAAACAATCCAGTTTAGGACCAGTAGGTGCAAACATGCATCCAGATTTAGACTTTTCAACTTACCTTGTCCTCGAGCTCGAACTCGATCCCAAATATAGGCCAAGAGCTATAAACCTACAAACCATTTTCAAATGTACAGACATTAAAATCCGTCGATAGCACACAGCGCAGCACAGCATGCTACCACAAGGCCTCTATTTTAAACAAACAAACAAAAAAAAAATGAAATACTTGGTCTACGACAGGCATTAGCTTTCATAGACTTGAGCAATTTGCGCTAGCAAATAGGCCTTTGAATCTTGGGACATAAGGAAACTTTTAACGTCTAACGCAACTTTTAAAACACTGACCTGCAGAAGTGCGTGACATAAAGCAGTTAACTACGCGTAGGGCCTTAGACCGGCTGTATTTCACTCGTCAAAAATAAATAAAAGCGCTCACAACAGCGACAACAACAACGACAACAACAACAACAACAACGACAACAACAACAACAACAACAACAACAATGCAAACAATGCAACAACAACAATTCATCATTAAACGCTCCTTAATGCTAGAAGTCCATAGTTCAAAATAAAAAACACGATAAATAAAGCCACAATGCTGATCTTATAAACTTAAGGGCGGATCCGTACTTCGAAATGGATTACGCATAAGAGGGAGAGACATCCTCCCAGCCGGGGCAAATAAGATCGAGGACGCCACTCATCATTTTTTTTTTACTCAAAAATAAGATTCGTGACATGAATGAGGGACTTCAACTATAACCAGAACTATAGCAAAATGTACAAAAGCGTCGGAGTGCTACAGGTCGATTGCGAAGCATATTAAAAGCGAAAGCATACGAAATGAAGCCATTCAGAGAAGCTGGCTTGCTAAAAACGCATACGCAATCCTAACAGGAGCTCTTATAAACACCAGGGTGCTTAAAACACAGACACAGCTTCAATAAACAACATAAAAACACAGCTCACAAAAATCTCATAAACACATTAAATATAACGACCACTCCTGTAAACAAACCTTGTACAAGTTTTGGATTTGCTTTACAGTATCTTGCAGCTTCTCGACAGGGTCCAGGCGAAAGCCGAGCACATATCCTCCACTCTACGAGGGAACAGCAGATACGAACCGCAAAACGCTCGCAAAATAACTAACACAAAACAGACCCTGTGTAAACCAACGCTTTAAAACTTACAGAAGCACGAGTCGTATCCTAACGACTGGCTAGAAAAACAAACGGGGCTACAGGTTACAACGGTAATTGAAAAGCGGCCATACCTGCTGCGAAGTCTCAAGGACAAGCGCAAGTCCGAACTTTGAGTCACGGATGCGGATCGTCTTCTAGCAACGAAAACACAATAAAGCACCACGTCAATGTTTCTCCCCAAAGCATTGCTCAGACATGTGAAACCTGCAACATACGAAAACGCAAGCAGCGAGAACAATGACCGGCGAGCATTGCTTAACTTGAACAGATCAGAACAAATAGTCGCCCCGCCCCCCGCTCCAAATCCACAAAATAAACAGCAAGGGGAATTCGAGGCACTCCAGTGAGCTACATAGTACGTGGAGACATTCTAACCTCTTCAAGACTCGTTGTTTATTCTCCTTAAGATTCTTAAAAACTCTCGGTTACAGGTTCAGGACCTCCAGAAGCGAATATGATCCAATAGAACGCTTAGCGGAAAAACAAAACGTAGCGAGACTTACCATTTGCAAATACGGGATGCTAACATTGAAGCTATCGTTCATGTTAGCATGCCACACCAAGCGAACATTAGTGATGTAAAACGTGCCCAGATTTCCCTAGAGGCAGGCATGGAGAGGAATCGCGCAAAACATTATTCCGCGAAAGTCCACCGTCAAAATTAATGGAGCACGCATATATACTGCCAAGACAAAGGCCAAAACAACACCCGCATTCAAATATCATCCACCCTAGGAAGAAAAAACGTCAACCTGAAACGCTCATCGAAAAACACATGAGCATAAAAGAAGCAATTTCTACTATAATTTTTTTTACGCAAGGCTATCGATCGACGTTCCCAAATCACTGCGATGCTGTTGGACGCCTAATTAGAATACAGTCTATGACAGCACAATCACGGTAACATTTTAACACAAAATTATTTCAGCATCGCGACTCACTTGGTCACTGGACAGATTCCAGACACCGTTCACCTTGTCATATAATTGTTCCAAAGGCAGAAGCCGCAACTGCTTGTTGTATATCAAAGCACCACGTAGCTTCAGCTCGCGATACATCTTGGAAGTTTCATAGGCTCTGCAAGGCAACAAGTAACACTGCAAATACATAAGGAGTTCGTTGGAGTGGAACTGGACTCAAGGATGAATCTTGACTGCATGATAAATAGTACAGTTTGGGTAGGCGGTTCGTGAAAGAGACAGAAATAAACTTACAGCGCATGAAATCCGGGCACTAGAAGAGGAAAGACACATGGCGGAAGCTGCGCAAGAGAAGGAAATGGAAGGAGGATCATTTGGAACTTCCTCCCGGAGATGCGCTCCACCTGGAGTAACATACGATGACGACATATGATATGGCGGTAGTCGAAAAAACATGGCGCTGACGGTGTATGACGTATTCCATTACCTGCAAATCTGACCCAATTAAATTTGAGCAGAACAGGCAGAACAGAGAATTTCAACTTATGTAGGACGTTTGCAAAGTTTTTTCAGATTCTTGTCGCCCCACCTCCCACCCCGCCCTGTGGCTCAGGCAAAGACGCAATCGAGGCAGCAAGTAGCGGTGAATACTTCACTGAAAGAGTTCCAGACAGAATGAAAGGCAAGATCAACATCGTATCTTTACGAGTTGGTAATCACCTTTAAGAACTCACGGAAAACGAACCTCGCGAAGGAGGGTCGCTAGGAGTGCGAGCAGATGAGTCACTACCCAAACTCATCGTGGCCTCAAAAAACAACGAGTGCAAAGATAAGACGCCATGCCGGGAGATCTGACTGTGCCTTGGTTAGAAATCTATGAGACGCCCGCAAAAACAAGGTCAAAGAATACGACGAACTCCACAAGGAAATGAGCAGCAAATCACAAGAACCCGAGGTCCTTCTATACGAGACTGGCTTTTCGTGTAAGCTTCCACTTAAGTTTTTCTGAGAAGACAAAGAAAGAATGGAAGATAAAGAATGAGGCATGGATCTGCAAGACACGGATGAGGAACTAAGAGATTCCGCGCCAACGGGCTCGCAATCTCCGTAATCACTAGCGAACAACTGATAAAAATACAGACAGACAGACAGACAGACAGACAGACAGACAGACAGACAGACAGACAGACAGACAGACAGACACAGCGAGCACGTGATTTGAAACATTAAACTAAAATAAGGTATAACCAGTTAAATTTAATTAATCGATTTAATTTATTAAATAAATTAAAATAATTTAATTTAATTTAAACTTAAATTTTAAAAATCTACTCACCTAAAAACTGACAGGATGGTTGAAAACAATCGCGGGCTTCCAGGTACCTAGAAGTACAGCAAGCAAAAATAAAATATCAAGTAGATTTATGCAGGAAGATTTAAAAACAGGACCGCTTTTCATGCAATCAAACTTCTTTACCGGGACGAAGTTACTCAAATCAGCCGCAAACACATCAAGCATACAAATCAATGTCTAAACTTCAAGTGATTTTGAGTACTGGGTTTAAACGTGCAAGCGCGTACTTACCAAGCTAGTAAATATGAATTCAAATCGAGTACTGTTGCATTTCGTCAATACATACAGCGCTTCGGTTTGACCACGGAGTTTCTAAAACAAGCGAGTGCGGCTGTAAACAGATCCGGAAAATTCGTATTTAAAGTAATTTTTACGTAGCAAAATAATGGGACTGCGCCTATCCCTCTTTACATGAAGCTGGCCACGTAATCTTTCAACTCACACAGTGTACATGAGCACATCACTACGCTACACAACACAACACAAATTTAACAAACTGCTTAACTTATCTACTTTGTTCATGCTTCACTAAGGACCTATATTCATGTGCTGAGTAGTTCACCAAAAGAAAGCTACAATCATCGGATTAACAGTACCAGGATTCAAGATTCAGGACTCAAGATCTTTTACGCAATAAACGCGGACTACTTCACCAAGCCATTCCACCAATACTATCAATTGAAGGAAAGCTTTACGCACGCAAGGAAAGAACCCATACAGCAATACATTGCTTTTATGTGAGGAGGCTCATCCGAACCAGGGTTAATCAGGTCGACAACGCCACCTCAACGCATATTTTATAATCAATTCATGTCATAAATAATAAGTCAATCGCAGAAGGGAACAGTGGACGGATCACGAGCAAATGCTATAGAAGGCATAAATGGGTCTAGTTTCTAGCGCGTAGGTTTATGGTGACGCAAAATGAAGATTATATAAAGAGCAGCATACATTGATTATAGAGTTGGGAAGTCGGGGGAAATAAGTGCACGGCAAAGGACACAATAAAACCTGAAGCTGTGAAAGACAGCGAGAATGACAAGGCACGAAAACAAAGTATGAACGTTGCATTGAGCTACTAGGATTAAGGGGCTTCTACTCAACCATATCATAACGTTTTTACTGATGTTCAACTAAACTCAGGATAAGTAACTGATAAAATTTAATTACAACAAGCCTAAATGTAGGGCGTAGAGTGTATGAGTGAAGGAGATAAAATATTTAACTTCTAAATCTCTATTAACAACTCAAACAAGCCACAAAAATAGAATAAATTCCAATCCAAGTAAGTTGTAACAAGCACGCTTAAAAATGCGAAACAACATCATGACTGTTGCATATGAATTTCTTACAAATGCCATGAAAGTCTCCCAACGCATTCATAAATAAGGTCTCGTACGTAAGCAGCTAACAGCACGGTTTTAAATTCCTTCTCAAAAAGGTGTTTTGGTTTAGAGGCATTAATATTTAGGTCTATACGATGGTTATAGACGGAAGAACCAGTAAGAGGATAAGATCGAGTATGAATGAGACTGTTAGAGCGTTAAGTTCAACTGCCCTCAATCGTGAAATCAGCAATAACTACCAGCCTGTCTAGTTTGAATGTAGGATTGGACCCATCACGGTTCAATCTTTTGAGAGGGACATCGACTTCGCGAGAGGAATACTAAGTTACGATTTTAAAACTGCGTTACAACAAGTCAATGACGTATTACCTGTGTATGAGATATGATTGAAAGCAGTAGGAAACAAATAAGAAAATGGTGGACTGAGGGTAAACGAGCACAAAACAGAAATAAAGGAAACGTACCGAAAGTGCAGTCTTCACGTTTACATTCAAGACGCAACTGTAACCAAGAGCTGAAATTAGAACCATCTCAATCTTTGCCGTAGCTCTATTATCACAACCACCGGAGCACGGCTTCAACGTTAAAGATTTATTCTGAGAAATAAATGCTAAAGCAACTTCAGCCAGGCCACTGATCTGCATGGAGCGTAACCTGTACTGCACATGTTCAAGCTGTAAACAAAGCTAATGAAACCTTTCCATACATTCCACGCACAAGTATTTCACAACAAAAGAGCTATACCTATTCAAAATCCGAAGTGTCCTTAGGCAAAGTTATATAGCCCGTCTCTAACTAAGTAACGCACGGAAAACAGCTACTCACACAAGTTAACCCGAGGCATGGCCTGTGAATGCCACATTATTCGCAAATTCGTGACCAGCAGCTTCCCTGAGGCGAGAAAAAAATTAGCAAAAATTTTGACACTGCCAAATTCACACAACTCTGAGGCGCGTAAAAATTAACAAAGCTATTCAACACCTCCAAATTCACACAAATCGGAGGCGAAAAAAAAAAAACTAACAAAACTACTTGACACTTCCAAATTCACACAACTCGGAGGACAGGCTAGCAAACGTCAAAAAAAAAGTTACTTATTCCAAAACATGTTTCCGTTTAAAACCTGCGCTCAAGCATTCATTCCGTTAGCCGAAACACAATCGTGTCGCTCCTGGCAGAAAGAAAAGAACCTCTGGGAAGAATGCGGTAAAAACTCCATTACAGGCCCTCACAAAACCTTGGACTGCTAGGTGGACTAAAGAAAAAAAAAAAAAAAAAAAACGCGCGGGAATTCGGTGCGTGCCACATTGAAATCCAATATATAGTCTAGTCGCTCCTGGACAGAGTTCTCTTCAGTGGAGTTACGTAAGAAATACACTTGTATTTTAAAGTACACATTATAAAGGATTATAGATCCCAGAAGGCTTCGTTCCTTTTATATGTAACTACCATCGTACGGTATTTTAGAGGAAACCTTGAATAGTAATATCACAACCGCCTCCGATTACAATTAAGAAAAAAAGGTTGTTCTTTACTATCGCTTTTCCTCGCAGTTCTCAGAACTGGCAGAGCAGCACTATGTAAGACTTGCATGAAGAAGCTTCTAGGTTTCATTACGAATGAAAGGCATTTAATGCTGCAACAATGTAACCGCCTAGGAAAACATGGCATCATCGAGGAAAATGACGCCTCAAAGAACAGTTCACAGAACAAGGCCCCAAAAAAAGACCGACCTCTGTCTCCATTGTTTCCTTTGGTATCTTCAACCGATTCCAATTTGTCGATAAGCACCTTATAAAAAGAAGTACAACATACCCGACACCACAAACCACAAGTACTCCAGGAAATTATCGTAGCAAAAGGCACTGCCCTGCGCAATTGCATAACGGCAGAATTGGAATACAAACTTCTGTCCGCAATATGCAAGTGCCCAGTGCACAAATATTACAAGAACTACTTGTAAAAGTCCACGGCACCAGTAGAACCACAGCAGCCAGCATTCATATTGACAAGCTGGAGGAGACTACCCGCCATGGCTAAAACACATGCCAGGTCATCTCGGATATGCTCCGATGCGCCAGTTTTTATTGAATTAAAAAAAAATCCCTCTATGCTTGTGTGTGCGCTTTGTGTCTGTGCGTGTCTGAGTGCGCATTCGTACGAGCATGCGCAAAAGCAGAAAGCTCAGGAAACCGTTGCACCGTTTCCAGGACGCGGCAATGAGCCACTTGTTGATACACACTACTAACTGATGGCTAAATTAGGACTTTGATAAAGTCTACGATCTTGTATGAAAAAAACGCCACTTCCGAGCGAACTGCTTCACTACCTAAACTTTTCGGGGCACAAGCATTGTTAATCCTGACCATTACGTGAATTACTACTCTAGCTGACATCCTCAATTCATAAAATCGAAATAAATTTGATCTCAGAACAAATGCACCTCCAATTAGTTTAGCCTGAGCATCCACAACCAAAGGGCCATAAACGAAAAAGTCGACAAGCAGACGACTGCAACTTCCTGCATGAGATCCTCAAGAGTGCCTGCGCACACCGGTGTTATAATAAACGACACCAATGACCACCTTTCCCGTTTCCACTTCAGTTCTGCTCTAACATGAACGCAAACCCTATTCAACTGCATTACAAACCTGGAAAGATATCAAGATTTCCTTCAAAAAATTTTATCACTATCCACAAGAGGGCGACAATCTCTTATGCTCATCCACACTTCGCATGGTGTGTGGTAGTAATGTTTATGCTGCTTACTGCGCTCAGTCTCACCCTCTTGCACTGGATATGTATGGTATGCGTTCTTGTCGATTATATATAACTGCGTGACAATTTTTAAAAGAAGTGAATAAATAGCGCTCCGGAGGGTTGCTTGCCAGTCCTTCCTTTGCCTCTCGTCTCACGTTTATTTAAAAAATGTACACGCACTTTCTTTATCGTTGCGCCTAGAGTAACCGATAAAGAAAAACAAAAACGGCCCCCCGTTCGGCCAAAAGAGGCCTCTATATAAAGAAGCAAATTTCCGTTTTCAGTTTACGTTTCCACTTTCCGGCATAAATACAGTAAACAAATCAATGCACACACACACACACACACACACACACACACACACACACACACACACACACACACAAACACACACACACACATACACAAAATAGCTTTAAAGGTCCACTCCACTGATTGAAAACAAGGAAGGAATAAAATAATCACACACCTAAAACGCCAGTTATCTCTAATGCAATTGACTGAAGCCGCACCATAGCCTGAAAGAAATGCTAAGAACATACCTCGCCAGGTCTCATCTTCATTTGCCTACAAAATCAAATTCAGAAATGTCAAATCAGCTAATGAAAATGTCTTCCAGCAAGGGGAGTCATGTCATTCAAAAATTTAGAAATCCCTTTCCACACATTTGGAACTTCCAACAAGGACACTGGCCAGTGGACAGCGAAGGGCCTCAAAATTGCTACTATAACTAGTTCTAGCAAATTTTAAAAAGCATGGTTCTACCAGCTGAACATGCTGCAAAACAATGCTGATCCATCGGTACAAAACAGAGGGAAGATAGTACTCTATAACCTAAATATGCTTTCTTATTAGCAAAATGTGATTACTATTAGAGTTGACCGGCTTGCTATGCTACCGGCTTAAAAGCCATACCATGGCATAGACAGGCTTTCACTTCTTTATAAGAAATACGAATCCACACCATCTCACAAAACCTGTAAAAGAATATGTCTGTTTAAATACTTGAGTGCCAGTGTGTGCAACATGTGTGCGAAATGTATTTGTAAAAGCATGCTCCAAGCTCCATAATTAAATAAAAAAGGCATGCATAGAACTTTTACCTCAACCTCATACAAGAGCCTAATCTTCGTCAACAAGTAGCCCCTGAAAACTCATGTGAGCAGCTTAAAGCCTGATTTTGCAGCACCCTTAGAAACTCGGAAAGCATAACAACCCTTTTTCAATATCTTTCAGAATTTCTTTATTCTTACAACTGCACAATAGGCCATTGCAAGACGGGGATACTTCAATAATCTAAGCTTCAAACCAAACTAAGCTCTGGATCAAAGTTCTAAGTTGAAAAATAACTTGGATAGTCAATAGGATCTGTTAAAACCAACATTCCGTCATCAGTAAGAATACACTGATAAAAACCATATAGCTGGCAGGTTGTAATCTGATGATCATTTTAACTCTATTTTCCCCAACTGCCAAGAACAATGAAATGCACAATATGGTCTGAATTCATCAAGATTAACTAGATAGCAGCTGTAGTCATCGTGGCATCCAACTCTAAACATTATTCTTCAAATAACATATACCAGCTTCCACTGCACAAAGGAGAATATACTGGCATACAAAAAGATATTTGCAACAGACATCGTGCATATGCCAGGGAAGAGAATGGAAATTGTCATGTCATACAATATGAAAACACCTAGCAGCATTAACTTAGAACTTCAGGAAAAACTAGAGAAGTACCTTACAAACATACACGTTCTATTAAACTTCAGTTGTTTTTGCAAGTTCAAAACTACTTTCATACTTCTAATATTAATGGCGATTCAACCAAACGAAACCTACACTGCCTAGGTTTCAAACATTAAACTGTGTCCTGCAGCAAGATATTCATGCAACAACTTCAAACCAAAGTAGTATACAAGGCACCTTTTATAATAATTTACATAATTAGAACACAATACGCAAGAGCATGCATCATCTGTCTTGGTGTGAGTAGTAAAAGTTTATTTGGTTGCAGGCATATTAAGAATGCAATCAATGCATTGTGATCCTAATTATAATAGAAATTGAAAGATGTAAGATCATGCAAAGCTGTACTTACTGCAGTGTTATATCGAATCGTACATCTCGATCCTCCCACAGGTCTTCTGCAGATCCACTGCTTGCCATTTTTCTGATTTAAATTCAGGCTAGCTGCCCATAAAGACTAAGTGCTTTTTGAATACTTAAACCAATAAACTGTAAGCATCCACACAAGAAAAACACACCACTGCAGAATACCAAATAAATTTAGTGACAAAAAAAAATATGATCCACATTTAGTTACCTTGGAAAAAACATTAACTTTTGCTTAAGGATTCCAGTATAAAGCAAAATTTCAGGGAGGCAAGTAATATCATACTTAGCACGAACTTGAGTCTTTAAACTCTGCAATAGGAACAAACTCATTAGCAAGTGAAAAAATCTAACATGAAACACATGAACAAAAGAAAACACCTTGAAATATGCATAAACTATAATGGAAACAACGAAGTCAAGTTTGAGAAAAACTATTATATAAATAGTTCTACATTTCGACAACCTGACATCTGATCATTTTGAATATAAATTTCAACATTATGGTAAATAATACTTAGCATTGATCGTGATCTAGTCACTTATTGTTCCGGATGCATTTCACTTATCTAGTAACAGGATTATCAGATGTTCTATGAAGATGTACTTTGGTTCTGATAATAGAACTACTATCGTTTAATCATAACACCATCGATGGAGTCTTTTAACTAACAATGCAACACTACGGCATTCTAGTTTCTAGCACGAAGAGATCATCCAATACTCTAGTTCGTAGAAATGCTGCAACAACTTGAATGGTCTCACGGTCAATCTTGGTTATGAGTTTTTGGTCACTTCTTGTCTTTAGCAGTTTAAAGCCGCTGTTGCATAACAGTTATTTATTGCTATCTGTTCAGATGATTGAGACGTATAACAAAATGGCTAACATTTTCAACGAAAATTCAGTACGACCAAGTGGAGACCTTGCTGACCGGTCTCGATTGCGCAATTGGCAAGAGTCTGATCCATGGTTACTCGGTGAATAGCACGGTGCACGATTAACGCGTTATAGAAAAGAGCCTAAACCGACGTTATTGTTGCAAACTTATGTGGTCGTTGTTATATATATATATATATATATATATATATATATA
>QQSS02232146.1:0-10192 GCA_003687565.2 Craspedacusta sowerbii | reverse complement strand
ATATATATCAAACGCGATATTGTACGAGCCACCAATGGAGCCTTTAGTAAAGCGGACTTGCGAAGACCAGAAAAACATGCGTGGAAACAAGAAAAGGCTGAAAACGATATCACATTTCTTGAAGATTGTCGCACCTTTCAAGTTGAACCCAAGCTTCTATGTTGCCGGATACCAAATATTAGCGCTCATGAAACCAAAGGCGATTCATTCACATGCACATGTATTCGCCATATTTAACAATTAAACAGGACGCAGCTTGTAACAAGAAATGCATCATGCGTAGTTGCTTTTAGTCCATATCTTAATGTTCAGATGGCATGTTTCTCCGAAAAACCCGTCGGCTTTTTCATGGAGCACCATAAGTTAGCGCAAGGTAACGCTGAAAGCGGGTTTGGCGGGTAACTAGGTATTAGATGTACATACATCCAACCCGACGAGTCTATCCTCTATCCACAGAAAAATGGAATAAGAAAAAGTCAATACTACCATTAGTCACTTCTTGCAATTTAAAGCTTAAGATATGCATAAACTCAGTGTACTGCAAAGCTCAGATAATACCAGTGGGGTGTAACAGTTGTTGCATGAAGAAGAAACTTCTTTATCTCATTTATGAACGTGATCAGGGTTTTACTTTCTTTGGCAACAGTGCCATTTATCCTGTACCAAAGATAAAGGCCTCTGATAGAGATGCTAAACTTTCGCTTACCAGTAGCAGAGGTCTCCTTGTAGCCGATATTTGAAAAGCGGCTATTATCGCGATGAACTTTATAAACAAAAGTAAGGGTTTGTAGAATATCAAACTGTTACACATTTAGTATTTTATGAGAGATCATCAAAGGTCTAGAATGGGCAGTTCTATCAGCTCGCGATATAATTCTAACCACTCGTTTTTGTAGTCTATGTAACTTAGATAGTTTGCTTTTATTAGTGTTTGCCTAGGCCACATTCCCAAATAAAATATATGGATGAACAAACGCAAAATGCAGACTCCTGGCAGCTTCAGTAGTCAAAACGTTTCTCGCCTTGGCTATCATCCCAAAACTTTTTTGTCCCTTAGACTCAATCAGCCTGATATGGATACTCCAGGATAAGATTTCATTAAGAATGATGCCTTTAAAATTTTGTATGATGTACACGTCTAATAGAAGTTCCACTTTGATAGATTCGGTAATGCAAGTGGCAAGCTATCAAGCTCCTTGTATTTAGCAAATGTCATACATTTAGTCTTTTTTAATATTCAAGGACAGACAGTTTGCATGAAACCGTTGTTCTATGCATTCAGTTGCTCGCTCATAGTGGAAAACAGACCAAAGATGCAATCATACGAGAAAAACAGATTGGTATCGTCTGCAAACAAAATAACCTGTAGCTTAGGAACAGAATTCACAAGATCATTTTCATAAAGCTGGAACAGTAGTGGGCCCAATATAGAACCTTGCGGAACACCACATGTGACAGGAAGAATATTGCTGGTTGCTTTATCGATCTCTACATATTGGCTTCGGCCAGTCAAGAAACTCCTAAACCGACTCATAGACGATTACTTCGTGAGGCCATACACAGGAATTAAATAAATTCGACAAGGCGTTACGACAATACAAGGAAGAAATAGAGCAAACTTCCATCAATGGTATCATGAACCCTGTTTACGTCCATCTTGAGAAATGTTAACAAACGACTTGAGAACGCTACATGGAATCAGAAGAGAAAGTTAAGAGAGTTAATAAAAAACGCGCAACTACCCTTTGCTCTACGTGAAGTTGTCACGAACCGGTCTTCTAGAACATTTGGAGATGAATAATTGAATAGCTTTAAAATGGATTCTCCTCTGGCATAGCTCTCAAGGAGATAAACAAAATGGACGGCAGCTTCGAAATGACCTAGAGATATTTTAGTAGCAACATTTCAACATGAATACATGGGAAATGAGCTTTGCGCCAGTATCTCAAAGTTAGCACATTGTTATTACAATTCCTACAAACCGCCAAGAAGCACATTGAGGAAGCACAGAGTCTTGCAGAGACTAAACAAATTGCATGACATTGTAATACTTCGACCTGACAAAGGAAACGCCGTAGTCATCATGGGTTGGGTGAAGTTTGACAAATATCCTGCAAATTATCAGCGACAGCCGAAAGTTCATGAAGCTTGATGAGGACCCAACGATTAAACGTGAGAACAATTTGAGAAATTTTTTATCTGGTTTAAAGCGTAAAAATCTTTTAGATGTAAATATTTAAATTAAGTGCTATCCCATGGGGTTCCAACTAGCTAGAGTTTATGGGTTGCCGAAAATAAGTTGACTGGTAAAGCTAAAAATCCTCCTCTTCGTCCAATTGTTTCATTTCTAGGTACTGAACTGGTAAAGCTAAAATCCTCCTTTTCGTCCAATTGTGTCATTTCTAGGTACGGAAAACCATGATCTAGCCAAATACTAAAAGGATGTATTAACACCGCTGTTACCAAATAAGCATGCGCAATCGACAGTTTTGTGTTTGTTGAGGACATGCATAAAGTCGATATTGTCGGCAAATTTGTGATTACTTTTGACGTTGAAAGTCTTTTTACGAACATCCCTCTTAAGGAAACTATTGCTCTGGCAGTTGATGTGTTAGCTGAAAAAAATGCTTGCGGTAAGCTTTCTCGCTCCCAGTTAACAAAAATATTCGTGTATGCAACATCGATGATTCACTTTCTGTTTAAGGGTTGTTTATATGATTAAATAGATGGTGTTTCGATGGGGTCACCAATAGGACCCACTCTTGCAAACCTATTCATGGGGCATCATGAGCAGAGAGGGTTTGAGGATTTTACAGAAGGTGACGTACTCATGTATCGAAGATATGTTGACGATAATTTTTGTGTCTTCTATAGTAAAGAGGATGCCGATATGTTTTACAATTTTATAAATAGCAGGCATCGCAACATGAAGTTCACATGTGAGGCTGATGTAGAGGATCGGTTAACATTTCTTGATATCCTAATCGAAAATTTTTAAGGCTAAGACTTCAACCAGTGTCTATCGCAAGTCCACCTTCACTGGCCTGTACCCCAATTTTCTACGTTTCACACCATTCATGTATAAAGTTGGTTTTATTCATTGCCTATTATATAGAGTTTTTCGTGTAAGTACCTCATGGGAAATTTTCAGTAATCATCAGTACGTTCAAAATATCCACAAAAATTTACAAAGCAACAGTTTTCCACAACAGCTGTTAGATAAGGTAACACGCTCATTTATCACCAAGCGGATCAGCTCGCAGTGTACGTATATAACCAGTGACAGATACAAGACATGAAATAATTTAAATTACCGTTCATTGGTAAGGCCTCCAATCTTATGCAATCTCCATTTGAGACGAATTGCGCGTAAGGTTTACAAAGATTTAAATATCAGCTTGGTCTTTCTTCCGTTCAAGATCGGTTCTTACTTTTCAGCAAAGGACATGATAGCCAAGATCTGTAAGTCTCGAGTGATATACAAATTTATTGGCATTGGCTGCAACGCCAAATATATTTGTCTCACGACCAGACACCTTGGGGCTAGAATTTGCGAGCATCTTAGAACGGAAAAACCACATCCACAATCGCTCAGCACCTCAAGGAATCACCCAGTTGCTCAACAGTATGCGATAGCTCCTGTTTCGAAAGTCTCCAGAAAACCTTAACAAATGGAACTAATCAGCTTTTGTTTATACAAATTATTAAACGGTTTGTAAGCGTGCGCAGCCATGACGACTGAGTTCAAATATTTAAATTGGAATTTGCGTGTTTGTTAGTTTGCCTAATGAAGATTGATGAGCAGTCGAAACTCTTTTGCGAAAACATACACACACACACACACACACACACACACACACACACACACACACACACACACACACATATATATATATATATATATATATATACAGATTGCCTGTATATGTGTATCAGTTAGACCAAGAAAGCCTCCAAAAAATTGAAACTTCTCGGGTACTCTTCACATTAACAAGAGCCGTTGAGTAGGGGTCCTTGCAGCAAGGAAACTGTTTCCTAACTTCACAGGTTCAATCTTTTATTAACCAGTACATATTTTTTTGTCTCTAAAACGCGCTCTTTAGCTAAACGAATTCGATCTTATTATGCTCTACAACACACATAGGACATCGATGACGCAAGTAGACGTACGACTCGAAGTTGAAGTTACATCCTTGAATGTTCAAATGCTTCAACCTCCGAGAGTGTGTCGCAAGTTTCCTTAGTCCAGCGTCATCGACCCGAGGACAGTCCTTCAGACTGAGTCTCTTGAGAGCGTCATTTCGTGACAGGGCATGCAAGCTGACGTTAGTTACCTGTCGGCATTTCCCTACGTCGAGAGATCGCAAGCGCCTACAGTTCGCAGCAATCAACGCAATCCCACGATCAGTGACGCCATCGCAATTATGAACATTTAAATACTTCAAGTTCTTCAAATGCATTGCGATACAGTCAAGACTGTTGTCTGTGATGAGGCACTTGGCTACGCTAACGTATTGAAGATCCGAGCAACACTTTGAGAGACACTTCACTGCACGATCCCCAACCCTGTAGCAGTCATTCAAGCTGATTTCCTTCAGGCTGCGGCAGTGCGCCGCTACGCTTTCGATGCCGTTGTCCGTAATGTTATCGCAACGCCGCAGGTAAAGGAACTCCAGTATGGTGCAGCATTGCAACAGAGAGCTTAGCATCGAATCTCCCAAAGCAGCACAGTCACTCAAATCCAGATAGCGCAAGTCAAGAAAAGAGGCGTTCTCCGCAAACGAAAGGCCCGATTCCGACTTGAATGAGAGCGACGCGAAACCGGGGCATCCTGAAGCGTCCAGAAACCTCAAATTCGGACAGTTGGTTAGGACGGCTGCTAGACCAACACCAGTTGTACTCTCGGAGAACGGAATTTGAAGGGCGACAAGCTCTGGGCACCTCCGAGCTACTGAAAATAAGCCGGCATCCGAAAGCGCTGTGCACCGGTCCAATTTAACCGACTTCACAATTAAGCATGCGTACGGGGAGGTCGCAACAAGTCTGCGTAGAAGAAACTCGACCACTGAATCGAGGTCTTTTTGTTTATAACAACTTATCTCAATCCGCGACCAGAGCTCTGGCAGAAGATGAAGTCGTTGCCATTTCTTGCACGCAAGGGAAGCCCTACACAAATCTCGAGTAGACAGGCAACTTAAAATACGGAACATCAGCTGATCGCTCAGACTATGAATCGTTGTATAAGACACGTATTCCTGTTCTTGAAAAGACAGAGATTCACTGCCTTGATGAGAGCCACTTCCCGAAGTAATGAGAAAGGGAGAATGGGACCGTGAGGAAGTATCGCTGAGGTATTCTGGCGAGTCTGTGCGGCTCCAGGCGGAATTGCGCAGCTTACTGAGAACATATCTAGATTTGTTTATCAGACCCAGAACCTGCCGCTTGCTGTCAAACGCCGTGGGACTGCTGGGGACACTTCGGCTACTTAGGGTTGGAGACGACGTGGAGCAATTTCTTAGGACCGAATCAACTGACCCATCGAAGCAGTATAGAGAAGTGCTTCTGGTACGGGATTCCGACTTCGGCAAATGCGCGGAAGTTGCCTGCGACATCGCCGAGGGTGAAACATCAAGGCGTTGCGCATCATTATAGGCGGCAACTACTTCGCCTTGAGGTAACGCTTGCTTATGACTGGCAAAAAGCACTTCCACTGGAACCACTGCTTCCGGCGTCGCTGCGCCAGGACCGCTACCCAGATCAAGCTGACGATAGCCAGGATTGTCTACGTATACCTCGTGCTCAGCCGAGTAATGCTCCCGAACAGTTTCCGTTTCGAAAGCGGCGGCATCCTGGTCCACTTCACTTCCCAATAACTGCTCCTTGCCATTTCCGATAACGGGATTCATTACTGCGACCTGATCGGGGTAGCCCTGAATAGAGTCGGCGTCTTCACTCAACAACAGCACGTTTCGTTCATCCTGGTCATAATTGCCGCTTGATACTTCGCTCTCGGCAGAGCCCTTTTCGGTTAAACTTCGAAACGTTTCTTCGGGGTTAGGAACGCGGCACGGTTGCTTTGGGGTGGATCTCAAGCGCAGATCTATTGAGTAATTATGCGAGACATGAGTCTGAGGCACCTCCTCCGGTGCGGAATTCCCGATCAACGGTTCTTTGCTTTCCTGAACCCCGGGAATGGGAAGATGGCCGTTTACAAGTCTTTCCGCTCGGACAGAACGTCTGTGGTCGCGAAGGCGAAGGGCCTGCTGTCTCCTGAAGAAGCCGTGTTCACCGAGCACATCATCAGATGAGCTTGTAACATGTGCTTCTTCTGGTATGGCTTCGTCGATTTTACGCGCATGCGAGTTTTTCACCGAATAATTTTCTACTCCATGATCCAAACTTTTATTGTTTTCCGAGGCTCCTACATTACTAGATACAAATGCGCTTTTGCTTGAATCATCGACATCCACGGCTTCAGTTGTTGTTGGCACCAAGTAAGAACCAGGCTGCACGGACGCCTTACGATATCTCGGGGGTTCAGCAAGCAACTGGGAGTCACTAGCACGACGGACTGTCCTGGCTTGTCCCACCGCTCTGTACTTCTGCTGACCGACTAGCAGATCATCACCTCGAAGCTCGTGAGATCTTCTTCCCACTATAACAAAAAAAGCGTATGAAGACAGCTTAGGTTGCATCGATAAGCAAAAATATCATACTTGTATCATATAAAATGCACAAATACTTTATATGGAGGTTTTAATCAGACACAGATTTGATGGAAGAGAGCGAGAACAAGCACAGACTGTCGCCAAAGCGTCAACAATCGTAAATTTACACATAGTATAGAACGGCATAAAGTTCCTCCTCGTCACTTATCCTCCAGTCAAAAATACGAGGGCACATTGTTATGGTGTTTAGAAACTTCCGAGTTTAAGCTAACGTCACCTTGCTACATACTGTTCATCTAATGTTTGTCCATTTGGAGAAGCTAATTCTATCGACAGCGAAA
This sequence comes from Craspedacusta sowerbii, assembly GCA_003687565.2. NCBI lineage: Eukaryota > Metazoa > Cnidaria > Hydrozoa > Limnomedusae > Olindiidae > Craspedacusta > Craspedacusta sowerbii. The sequence goes on along the minus strand of QQSS02232146.1, from coordinate 3,183 downwards.
CATCGAAGCAAGGAAGGCCAAAAAAAAAAAACGAGTTGAGCTTGAGAGATACTTCGAGCATACTAGCAGGAAATAATAGCAATCTCTGTCTGGAGCACACAGGCACTTATCCGCTAAAATAAGGAACTGGTCATCAAGCCAGATCTTCCAGTCAGTGAGTATTCATCGTCAAATTTTAGCAATCACTACCCAAAACAACTCAAGTTCACAAGGAACGCAATCACAGCGAGCAAAGAAAAATGAGATGCCTTCCGAACAGAAAAATGAGATGCCATTTCTTTGAATGCAGACACAAGCAAAAGATTCATTCTTTTCTTTTCTCTGATGGACTGCAATCGAAACCGATGCTAATGCACTGACTGAGCTGCGCTTCATAAACGAGTCGCGTCAATACTCTGATGTAGGTCAGTACTCGGATGTAACTGGATACTCTATAGAGTTATTCTATACGATTACCTCTATGGGATACTCTTAGCGTGGTGAGGAAATAGAAAAGCGCACTAGAACGGGCAGCCATGGAAGACAATGGCTCCGTACGACAGGCTTGGCTAGACAGACGTTAACAGTCGTGGAAAGCGAGCTTTAAATACGTGATCGCCTTTCAAACATAGAACAGAAACGGCCTGCATTGTTGCCTCAACCTTTAAGCTTACGTCACCCTACCGGTATTTATATACGACATCCAAGATAAGGTGTCTAGGGGGGGGGGGGTTCAAAGTAAAGGCAGGGTCAGAGTCTGACCTCAGACTAACAATAGCCTATCACTAGGGTAAAGCTTATTAGAATGAAATATCTAGGACGTGCCTATGACAAGTCCCAAATTTGTCTCTTTGCTTACTCAAAGGTTCGCCACAAGAAACAGCGAAGAAATCCAGAACACAGAAATTATGACTGCAAAACAGAAAACCAGTTGTTTTTTTCGTTGCAATCTTTAGCGATGTTTGCTTTTTTTTTTTTTTTTTAGCTCGAACAACAAAACACAACAAAAGAACAAGAGCAGCAGGGAAACGCATTACGAATTTAAGACCAGGGTGGCTCAGTCCTCGGCTCCATTTTCTTTCGGAAACCACAAAACTGCGACATATTCACATCAGCAAATTCATATAGATTTTCAGCGTCAACTGGGCTTATTAGCTTGGTTGCCATGACTCCGAGTGAAACAAGCGAAAATGGCCAGGAAGCGAAGATTTTCCGGTCGCGCGAGCTCGGCGGTTTCAAATTAAGCACACCGGGCACAGAGATTCATTTTTTTAATGAGAGAATTCGCAGCAATCTATGACGGATCTTATGCGGTAACGCGTGTTCAAAGCAACGCCATAGGAACCGAAATTGCTAAAATATTTTGCGATAACCTGGTCACCAGGAATTCCGGAATTTGACAAATTCAAGGATGAGAAATGGGGAACACGTTGCTTGGTTCACCTGCGCATAGAAAGTTATGACTAGATCATGCGTGCCACATAGACGTGATAGTTTCCAATTCTTACGGTGTATTATTGACCAAACCTGACTTGACAACAGCTCGACAAGCAACGGTATACGGCACAAGAACTTAACGGCCACTCAGTCGCTGCTCTGGTTCTCGCGCTTATCATGTGCTAAACTTGTCGCACCATAGCAGCAATAGTATCAACTATATGATAACTATATAATAACTCTATAATATAATATAATATAGGTATATAACAACTCTATGGTTCACACTTAAGCTATTTCAAACACCGCACATGCCAAGCAAAACGCCAAGGCTGACCTTGGAACCGATCATAAGTTATAACCCCTATAGGGTTGAAAAGAGGCTGTAGGGCTCCACAGCAAAATCCTTCCATTACCTTAGCTTCGTGGATGAAACTCCTGATTGTCTCCAAATATATCCAAGGAAGCCCTCTATAACCCTGTGTTTTCAGTTTTGCCACTCTTCCGCGGTAATCGTTATCTGCGAAGCTTAACTTCTACACCAATAATATAATTGATAATATTCCTTCTCTAAGTGACTCAGCAGTTAAGCGATGAGAATATTTCCAACACAGAGGCCTGTAAGATCTCTAAAAGCAGTGGTACGAACTGCAAGGCGCTTGTGTCTTGCTCCAAATGTCAGCCCATTTGTGTCAAAGACAGCCAAAGCTTCGTCAAAATTACGGCAAATACAGCGAAATAACATAATTAATCGGAAAGTTCTTATTGCGACAATCCAGCTCATTTCACATACAAAAAGATTCACGCAATCCATTTTTAATCAAGCTTGTGAGAACAACCGGCGTTTCTATTAAGCGTGTTAAGCTTGTATGCTCTGCGTGGAGTTGCAGGTTTTTTTTGTATCATGCACGCCACGTGGTGGTAAAGTGAGTTCGTAGATTTTTATTTTCCGTTTAAACATGATGGTAGATTTTATATTTCGTTAAGCGCGTGGCGTTTCATACGCTTATTTTCTTGGAGATGTTTTATTGCGGATGTTGTTATATCACAAAAGCATAAAAAGTAAATACTGCTAATATCTCCCATGTTAAACCACAAGGATCAATTTTGCGAGAAACAACATCAGAAATCAAGTGCTACGTAAGATTCAAAAGCAGATTTTCAATCGAAAAAAATCTTCCTTGAAGTCAAAGACTAGGTTAATTAGCATTTGGCGTGAAGAAGCCATGACCACGCAGTAAGGTTAATACTGCTAACAGTGGAACACTCACTTCTAAAATTTCCGGAAACCTTCTGCACAAGTGCCATAGGCCAGTACCATCCTCAAATGACAAACCTTTATTCCCGAAGTAAGTGGATCGACCAGTGATCGCAACTGTAAACGATTTAGCGATAAAACCACAAAGCGGACACCAAAAGCAACTAAACCGGAGTTGAACCTGCCCCTTTATTTGGAACTTGCCTGGAAACCCGCTAAGTGGCTTTAACAACATCGTAAAAATTACCATTAGTTCCGCTGTTTCTGTTTTGGTGGACATAATTGTAGAATATACAGCTCACAAGTACCAATCTTATTCAACCTAGTCATGTCGCAATTATTTACACGCAGATTTTTGGTTCCTACGTATCCGCCTTTGACGGCAAACTAACAGTTCAAGGAATGTAGACACAATCGGGGAAAAAGAACCAATTGTCTCGAACACGACAGTAAGAAAAATATAAAATATGCAGGGCGGGTTCTTATAACGACAGTCTTAAATTTTTAGC